>VXAL01010528.1:78360-90614 GCA_013399475.1 Chauna torquata | reverse complement strand
GGTGTCCCTCAGGGTTCCATCCTAGGACTGATGCTCTTCAGTATCTTTATCAGTGACACAGACAGTGGGATCAAGTGCACCCTCAGCAAGTTTGCAGACAACACCAAGCTGCGTGGTGCAGTTGATACACCAGAAGGAAGGGATGCCATCCAAAGGGACCTGGACAGGCTTGAGAAGTGGGCCCACCTGAACCTAATGAGATTCAACAAGTCCAAGTGCAAGGTGCTGCACCTTGGTCGGGACAATCCCAGACATGAGGACAGACTGGGAGAAGGACACATTGAGAGCAGCCCTGGGGAGAAGGACTTGGGGGTTCTGGTGGATGAGAAGCTCGATATGAGCCAGCAGCGTGCGCTTGTGGCCCAGAAGGCCAACTGCATCCTGGGCTGCATTAGCAGAAGTGTGGCCAGCACGCTGAGGCAGGTGATTGCTGCTCTGTCCTTGTGAGACCCCACCTGGAGTACTGCATCCAGGTCTGGGGCCCCCAGCACAAGAAAGACGTGGACCTGTTAGAGTGGGTCCAGAGGAGGGCCATGAGGACAATCAGAGGGCTGGAGCACCTCTCTTGTGAAGGAAGACAGAGAGCTGGGGATGTTCAGCCCAGAGAAGAGAAAGCTCCAGGGAGACCTCATTGTGGCCTTCCAGTACCTAAAGGGGGGCTTATAAAAAAGATGGAGAAGGACTTTTTACTTGGACAGATAGTGATAGGACAAGGGGGAATGGTTTTAAAGTGAAAGATGGGAGATTTAGATTAGATATTGGGAGGAAATTCTTCACTCAGTGTGGTGAGGCACCAGAACAGGTTGCCCAGAGAAGCTGCGGATGTCCTGTAACTGGAGGTGTTCAAGACCAGGTTGGATGGGGCCCTGGGCAGCCTGATCTAGTGTGTAACATCCCTACCCGTGGCAGGGGGGTTGGAGCTAGATGATCTTTAAGGTTCCTTCCAACCCAAGCAGTTCCATGCTTCCATGATTCCACACTGCCCCTTCATTCATATCGGTATACTTGCTTATGAAGCTGCACTGAATACCAAGTTGGAAATCTGATTAGATACTTTAACAACTCCGCAAAAAAAAAAAAAAAAAAAACTATATAAATCAGAAGGAAATCCAGTGAGAAGACCCATGCTAGAGGTTTTGTTTCTCAGCTAGCTACAGCTTACTGCCACTGCCCTCTTCCCTCACATGATCCAGTTTGTGAAGGCTACACTGTATGCGAGGCTGGCATGACAAAAATGAGGAAAAAGGATTTGAAAGTGTCCAAACTATATGCAATTTGTTACATACTTGGGACAGTAAAACACTGTCATATGCTATATATTTGAAAACCTTCGCCTATGAGACTAGTGTCTGAGCTAGTCTATAAATGAAGAATTTATTATTTTCTTACAGACTGGTTCCATCTCACTGTATATGAGTGGGATTTTATAGTTTCTAATACATATAGAACAGGCAGCCTTTTTCCACATGAGTGGAAGGAGTTAGACACCATTTTAGCAGAGTAATCCTGCTTGGAGAATGTGTAGAGCCAGTCATACATATTCAAAAGTGAAGTCCAGCATCCTCAGGGAAACTGTCTAAATGTAATCCTGCAATAATCAATTTACTGCAGGCAGTATTGAAAACCTAAGCTGAACCTGAAAGGTTAGGCCACTGAGCTACATCCAAAAGAGGAGGTAAGGCAACTAGCAATCAGTTCTCTTTCTGAAAGGAAACAAAGCTATTACCACACTTCTGCTTGTACAGCTGTAGCTAGGATCTTAAACACATTGCAGGCAATCTGCCTCCATGGGAGGAGCAGGAAGTCTGCAAGAGGCACTAATGACTTACACCTCCTTCTAAAGTAGATTACTTTGAAGTCAACATTTGTTCCAATGCAGATAAAGCCTATTTTACCATTCTCTTTGCCTAAAACATATCTGAAAGCACAAATGGTTTGTGGGGGTTGGGTTTGGTGTTTTTTATTTTAATTTTTTTTTTCCCTGGCACTGTCCAAAAGCAATTAGCTTCCTTTATATGGCTTGTTGTTCAGGAGACTTAAGTTTGTGTGTGTGTGCATGTGCAAAACACATGATAGTGGAAGCAGTGATTCTGTTAGATTACAGCAGTGGTAAAGACAAAAATTAGCTATGCTGAGACTCTTCTGTATTGAAAGAGATATCTTCCCCTTTTTAATTTCTTTAAGTTTTAGTGGATTCAGAATCATTATCTTAAGAATTGGAAGGATTAAGAGAAATGATTTATGAGTTTCTCCTTTACTCTTCAATTCCATAACATGTACTCCCTCCAAAATACAATGCTAGACACAACTTGAGTTCTTGCTTTACTCATCTTCTCCAGCAACTATTCCACAAAATAATCTTTTAGAATTTAGTAATAAGACAAAGCTGTAAAATATAACCCTTAAGTTAAAAAATTAGAAAAAAAAGGAGGGGGTACAAAAAAATCCTGAAATGTCTGACTTCATGCTCAGTTTTATAATTTAGTGAATAGATATTTTCCAAATTCATTTTCTTTTCTAGTGATCATCTATGTGATTTTCTAAGAATACCAATGCAGTGGTTTATTAATTCTATTATGAACTGCATGACCTATATGAAATATACAATTCCCACTGTGAATTACTTGATGCTCTACTTTATTCACCCAACAGTTTCTCTCTTTACTGAAACTGTGGTCTAAGTTGAAAATTAAGACTCTCCTGTAATTACTCACAATTCGTATCCGTAAGTTGAATGAGTACTTTCCCCTTCCTTGAGTACTAGTAAGTCCAATGCTGAATATAAAACTTAGTAACTGGACCAGCAGATAAAAACTTCAGATTTTGATGCTGGTCCATTTTTTTTTGCTTGGCACTCAGCATAAGCACTTAATTTCAACAGCATAATTGAATTTATAGTATTACTTGAAACATGTTTATAAACAACATTCAATCTAGTATTTTCTATTTTTAACCCCTTTTGCCTATAAAATTTTGCCTATGGCTACAGTGCATCTTTCTCATAAGCCTGTTTTCCACTCACTACCCAGTATCACTACTTCACATACAGCTCGCTTACTGTTTTAGTAATTACTGTAGTGAGTAATGACTGAGAAGTCTTACCCAAAGTAAGCTTATTTTAAATCTCTTTAACACTAGCCTTTTTCAGTCTTAGACAATATCTGCTTCTAGGTATCTGTTTCTGTCCAACCCTATTTTAATTACATTTTTGCATAATTATTCTGTAGTTACTTGCAGTCTTAAGAACTGGTGGTATGGGTTTCTATGGTTGGTTTCATCATTTTTGATAGATCTCTAACTTGGTTTTGTGTCCATTCCAGATATTCTTATATCTTGTAACATTTGTAACAAAAATAAATTTTTCATTTCAATTCATATTCCACTAGAAAGGGACTGTAAAGGAATTCATTTTAAAGTGTAACAAAGTTCCAAAATGTAAAAAAACTGCCTCAGTGACTACCACAATCTCTTGAACTTTTATATTTGGCTGCCCTTGTTACATTCACTGAAGCTTATAGAAGGAACTGGACTAGTGTGATCCTATGCTGAGCTTGCAGAAGACAGCAGTTTGAAGCTCCTTTTTTATGAAGTCATTCAAAGAAGAACAATGAAATTTTAGGACTTTGAGAAACTTCTAATTAAAGGCACTACCTGTGTAGTCCTTAAACTTCTTTAGTCTTTTGGGCATTTAAAATACATTGTTACCATCTACGTATTGGATTTCTATAGATGTACAGAAACAAAGAGAAGCTTCTGTGTTACTCTTCCAGTTAAGCAGATACTTGATCAGGTACTATCATCAGGCAAGAGGACTGTATGTTTCAGTATACTCTTAAGTTTCAGAACCTTAAAAAATTAAAAAACCACCACCTTTATCCAAAACATTTTTGATTTTGATTTTACAAAATCAGTAATATTAAAAATCACAGGTTATTCTTTTGTCATGCTAATTACTCTGGTAACTAAATAATAGTTAAAAAAAAGAAAAGCAGCCATGGTAACTAAAATCTAAACTTGGCAGACAGGCTATCCACCCCTACGTTCATGTCTCAGACATGAACTTCTGGGAACATTGGTTTATAACAAATAATTTCTGGGTCAAGTGAAGTTCATCATATGATTATGAATTTCCAGTAGAAGGGCAAAAATCTTATCTTTTTCTTGCTGGAAAAGTAGAGAATTGGGCTCACCAATAAAGAAAGTATATATTAAGACCACCAAATTAAAAAAAGAAAAACAAAGCAAAAAAACACACCAAACCCACCTTCTCTACCCAACAAAACTGCTAATTCATTAATCAAAGAGCTGAGTGTAGATTACTTTGATACTCAACACAAGATAAGGCGAAGAGCTAAAAATGTAAAACAGAAATACAGAAATTATGGTTATACATAGGTTTAATGGTAAACACGGTGATATACACTGTCTGGAAACTGTCAGGTGACCATTAAGTCAAAAACAAAGAGCCTCCACACCGCTACATAAAGCTTAGGCTGCCACAGTGTCCACACACTAACCTGGGATAAAAAAAAAGCACACTGGGGCCAAACTATGTTCATTTGCATAACTGGAAAAAGTTTACAGCTGTGACTGTTAATTGCATGGCTCTGTGTATGCATGTGCCAATTTATAGCAAATTCAATCCAGATACAGCATATGACTAACTTTTTAAATTTTGGTTTTAAAATAAATCATTTACTTTAATACTTTACTCTCCTAGGATAGAAACCCTGTCTTGTAAGTCAATCTATTCTAATTGTTTCAAGTGCTTCAGAGGTTCTGGATAGTATGATCAAGTCTTTGCAGAACTTCAGAGTTATATTACTGATGTTAAATAATGAGGAGTTATAGTCTGATATCTACTGTACAATGTCAAATGCTTTAAATTGCAATTCCTGATTCAGAATGAAAGCAGTATATCTGCTTGCCTCAGGCAATTAAGGAGTATGCTGATTTATACCTAGGAGTAAGCTAGACTTCAGAAATCTTTTGGTGCAGGAAAGTGTACTTGCATCTTGGAATGAAGAGGTATTTCCTAACATACACTTTTAGATGGGCGTGGCGGGGGGGTAGTTAGTGGAAGATCCAAGCTTTTTTGTTTAGTTAGTTTCATTTGTTTGTTTTTAAATGTCAGTGGACCTACCTACAATATGACTAAACTCATGAATTCCAGATCAAATTAATAGGATTGTGCTGTTCCTTTTAAATAATAGATGTTTGTGAAATTCTGGGCCATTAGACTTGCGTAAGTTCTAGCAGCTATTGGAGTTCGTAGGAGAGTTACTAAAAATATAATAGAAATAGAGTTACGGAGATGTGACCAAGCATCTAGCATAGGCTACAGCATCTTTACTTTAGACAAATACATTTCTCCAAAGAAAGGAGAAAAAAAGAACCACAAATATCTTATCTTTTGGATTTTGAAAGTCTGAAATTGCAAGACTAACATTTAGAAAATTTGTAAACTGAGGGATGTTTCCTGTATAGACACAATCCTAAAGTACAAACTTTTTAGTTATTTTTAACAGTTGGTACCCTGACTAGCTTTCCTTTGTCTCCTCAGTCTTCAAATTGAAGATTTTTTTTTATAGTACTTCTGGATTTTATTAGTTTGTGAGAACAAATTATTTCAACCTCAGATATGGATTCCTTTACATTACACAGTGTAGTTTGATTTATACTTCTAAATTAAGCATAAGAGAGAACATTACAAAGATATTGTTCATGTTCGGGATACAGACCAATCATGATCATATTTACATCCAAACACTTGTATGCATGCTTCAGAAGGCTCAAATTAATACGACTATTAGTTAAAAAAAAAAAAAACCACTAATGAACCAAGTTTGAAAGTACATCTCCAGTGGAGAAGGCTGGACCCGAATACAAAACCAACTGACAAGACGGTTTTGAGATATTATATATACACGTGTGTGTGTGTAAAAATTATTTTATCAGAAGCATAAAAATGGAAAACTCTGATAGGGTTAACCTGAAGAAAATAAACTGTCAGAGGTCTTTCAACATTCAGAGAATGCAAAACACGTGTGGAAGTTTCGCAGATGTTGAGAGGGAAAGTGTTTTGGTTTAGATGGAAAAATGAAATTGCCCTGAGAAGAAAGAAAGAAAAATGATAGATTATTTGCTCTATGCCTCTAACATAGGTGGGCTCAGAAAACCCAAGTTGACTTGATATGGGCTGAGGGGTTGGTCATCTTGAAGAGATTAGAGGTCACAGAATCATAGAATTGCTTGGGTTGGAAGGAACTTAAAGACCATCTGGTTCCAACGCTCCTGCCATGGGCAGGGACACCTCCCACTAGACCAGGCTGCCCAAAGCCCCATCCAGCCTGGCCTTGAACACCTCCAGGGACGGAGCATCCAGAACTTTTCTGGGCAACCTGTTCCAGTGCCTCTGAGTAAAGAATTTCCTCCTAATATCCGATCTAAATCTACCCTCTTTTAGATACTGAAGTAGTCTTCAGAAATAGAAGAGGAAACCATACATATTTCAGGTGAAATCCTCAAGTCTAGTGTAAGGGCATCCTGAGAAACACAAGCAAGTGGAAAGTAGTCTTCACAAATTATTCAGCGTACAATTAGTTAAGGCTCTCTCCCTCACTCCAATACAGGTACTTTATTCTCATTCTCTTATTAAATAATGTGTTCATTTTACTGTTGTTTGGCACTCTGTTTATCTTTCCAAGAGGAGACAGACCGCTGTCGTAAACAGAGGGGCCTGTGCACAGGCCAGATATTGGTCACAGGTGCCAAGTTCACAGAACTTCATCTAATTTGTAAGAAACTCAAGAAGGGTGTTAGCACAGAAGTACATAACCTAATTAAAATAATTTAAAAAAACAGAAACAGAGGAGAAGACAGCATAGAAGATAGGATGGAAAACAGTTTCTCGCATTAATGTAGCTCATCTGAAAGCATCCTCGCCTAGAATTTCCAAGACCCACCAACTGCTGCAATAGCAGATTTTTAGCTGGGAAATTGATTCAGAGATGACAAAAGAAATTAGAATACGTTCTTGTGGAATTCGCATTCTTTGAGTGCTTATAAATGGCTATGGGCCAAACAGAATGTGTGCATGTGGAGTCAAATACAAGTTGTTTTCCCCTCTGTCGTTCAGCATAGCTTTTCCTTAAAAAAGACGCTGATTGCATATTCACAATTCAGAGAAAGTGCCACAATCAGATTGACTAATAGCCTCAAGATATTCTGCCTTGTATGGATACCTTTAAGACCATCAGAAATAACGCAGTTGCTCTGCATTATAACATTTTGAAATTAAATTTTATTTTTCAGGAAAAAATACTCCCTGAACCAATTCATCAGGGTAAGATGCTCTACATTACAGATGATGAAAAGCTGCTCAGGACTCTGAGGAAATTATCCTTTTAGTCATCTGGTTATGGCAGCAGCACCAAGATACCTAGTAAACAGATACAGGACCTAAGGGATGCCTATAGTGCCAAAAGGCCCAGATCCAAGCCACCTATTTTTCAGCCTGTTTGGAAAAAATGTGAAAAACCCTTATTTGTGTTAATGAATATTCAAGCTGCACAAGCCTCTGAGGCCAGAGAGCTCTTGCTTATATTTAGCAAGTTTCTTAAAGCTCTGAACAGGAGAGAGGATTAAGAACTAACTTTTCATTACCTAAATCATGCACAAGTACCAGTGTAAACAAACATTAGGGTGTGGGATTTATCTGATTAAGTAAGGACATTCACATCTGAGCTAGTCATACTAGGCAGGTGCAGATCTGATCAGGATAACCAGTGAAGTTTGAACTGTTGTTCATCTCCAAGTGGACATCCAAGATTTGTTTTATTATTATTTTAAGATATGGGATCTTCAACCTGTTTCTTTTCAGCAGTTAGGGTTACAGATTTAACAATACCCATCTAAAGCCAGGTGAAGCAAGTTCTACATGAAACATTTATGATGCAGTGATTCCAATTTACTCAGAAGCATAGCTTACCATTAATGCACTGAAGCATGAGTTAACACCATCTTACAGGCTTGTTACCTTGACATCTAGCCACATGCTTGTTCCCAGAGAAGAAGCAAAATGGAACCTGAGAGAAAGAGGACTGCTCTATGAGGAACAAGTCCTCAGTTCTTTTCACAGTTCCTGGGTCTTCCTGTGTTTTGTTTTCTATTGTGCAGTATTATATGCCTCTGAGCAACTTTCCATTTACCCTGTGGGACCTCTACAGCAGTATCTGAACTCCCTGCACAACTAGTGAGGATTAGTACTGACATGTTATTTACCAGTTCTTCTCTCTCTCTCTCTCTCTCTCTCTCCCTCTGTAGACAGGTAGAAAGAATCATTTTTAGCAAATGTACGTACTTTTTAAGCACTGCAATGCCTACTTTAAGGGTCAAATTCTGACCACCAATTTTAGTCCTCAGCTATTATCAGTAGAAAAAACTCACGAACTAAACATCCTATTAAGGAAACATAGCACTGATATATTATCTTGCTGCTGGGGCCAGTGGTAACATGATATACTGGAAACATGACTTAAGAATCTAAAGAAGCCTTTGGGAGCAATGGTCATATGTGTCAAAGGCATACAAGTTTTCTTTGTTGCGATCAATGGCAAATCAGATAAATTCTGTTTCAAAGCACAGATTCCACCCCCCCCACCCCCCCCAGTATATTTACTAAAGAACTTACAATCCTAGATCATCTTAAGGATTTGGACCTCTTCATTACAACATGAATTACCTTCTTGAGCCATTTGATAAAAGAGGAAAAATATGAAGAATGCTAGAAGGTGGAAGGATGCTTTAACCTCTGGACACATTTTCCTCTGACTTACAGGAGGCAGAGCAGATTGTTCCATTACATGGAGGAAACATGCAAGATGCAGTCTTGCAGTCTGAAACAGGCATGGAGGAACCTAACTTCCTAGAATACAAGAGTCTGGAGCAAGAAAGACATCCTTTGTTCACAGCTGGGAAGCAGGTTACCCTTGAAGAAAGTTGTGGTTTTTTTTTTTAAGTTTTTTTTTTTTAAAAAAAGTATTGCTATAACTTGATACTGAATGTATGATGTGGAGTTCTACAGTTAACAAAGTCATGAAACAGGAAAGGTGAGAAACAAGATTCTGTGTCATATGGCTTTATAAAATAGAGACCTTTTTTATTCCCCCTCCTAAAATGTTGTTGAGTGTTGAATCAAAGAATCAATGAATAGTTTAGAACCTTCATAAGGGAACAGCCAGGAGTCTTAGCCATCAAGGTACATTAACACACATAGGAAAATAGAGAACAGTGATATATGGAGTGAATAAAGCGGGAGGTATGGCTGTTATTCAAACCAAGTCCCAGATGATGTTCTCTTATACCACTAGCACACATCTGGGGAACTGTCTTCACATTATTATTGACTAACTTTGGAAGCTGGTTAAATCTGCCTGGGATCTGTAATGTGCATTTGCACCTCTACAACAATTTTAGAGGGACGGCCATCTTTACCTTCTGTCTCTTGCTTGAGTATATAATACTAGTAATATTGGTAGGAGGGATGTCATGAAGGCACACAGAAACAATTGGTTGGACCACAGGTCCAGTTAATCAGCCAGGATGAGTTAATATTTTTAAAAAGATTATTTAGTTTACAGTAGAATGCTATACTTCAACTAGTTTTAAGCCAGGAGAGCCAAATATCTTGAAGAAGCATATGGAATCTATACAGAGTTTCTAGGTAAAAGAGAAACTGTATTAGGAGAAAATCCTGTTAGCTTTGCTATCTGAGAATTGGAGGGGTATGTAGGGGACAAAATTAAGGCACACCACCACCACCACCACCCCAAAAAAAAATAAGAAAAGAAAAAGAAAAACCAACAACAAATCCCCCAACTTCTTGTGTTTTAGATTTGGTATTTCACAGGCACATAGACATTTCAGAAGGAGAGGGGCTGGGAAATGCACAGTCAAGGCAAAGCCCCCCCTCAGTAATGACTCTTCCAGACATTTCTGCAGAAGATGCAGGAGGTAAATTAGTTGAGATTTAGCTTTGAGACGACGCTAAACCTTAATCAATCCTTATTCCTTATTGGCAACACATATGCTGGGAACTGTTTCTTGTTCAACAATGGCTCAAAAAAGGTGCAAGAGAGAAGCGAGGAAACCACTAAGTTGCAAAACATCAGCACTTCGCTCCTCTTACCTTGACTTCTCGGTAGGACTAAAAATAGACACTTTCATAAGATCAAAACTGCAAAACCACAACCCATGTTAAATAATAGCCCTGACTGACTGGGAGAAAAAAGAGCAAAATTTCTACTCAGAATTCATATTTTTGCTGACCTGAGCTAGAAGCTGCCTCTGAACAGCAAGATCACTAGCAACCAGTTCATTCATGGCCTGCATGCACACGCTGCAGTCATAAGAAATCACCACTTTTATAGTCCAGGATGGCAAGAGGAGCAGAAGCATGAAATTGCCTTCAGAAGATTATCATTTGTTCAATACTGTTGTCCTTGAATGAGCAAACCGAACACTGGTCTATATGATGTAAAGAAGAAAATGAAAGTTGTATCAGAATTACTCAGATTTGAACAACCCAGAGATTCTCTAACATTTATAATTACTGTAATAGATTCAAGAAGTAGCTCTACTGCTACTGGGGTAACCCAAAATGCCAACCTTGTGACCTGGCAGTGATGGAAAGTGTTCAAAATCCTTCTCAAAGGCCCCATACCTTGATACTTTTCCTCAAGATCCAAGAGGTGTATGAGGGCCTTGAAGACACAATGGTCATATTGAACCTTCGTGGGCCAGCAGGACTATGTTGCAGCCAAGAGTTCATGAAAGCAGATCTCATCTGACAGAAAAGAGATCCAGAGAGCTGACTGCTCTCTTGGAGATAGATGCCTTTTACTCGAGGAAGGTTACACTAGGCTACCCTAAGATAGAAGTAAGTTTTAACTTCTTTTTTTTTTTGAAAGAGAGGAAGGAGAGGAACCATTACAGAGATCTACTTGAAGTTGTGTATCAGTTTGCATTAAACTGAATAACTTAATCAGCAAACTCTCTTTAAAAATAACCTAAATGCATTTTTAAAGATCAAAATGCTCATGAGGAATTTAGAGATGGTTTTCAAATAGTAAAATACTCGTCCTATTTACACTTTAATATTTATTATTTTTAAAGATATAAGACATATGCAGAGGTTTGTAAAATTATCAGCTTCATATCACTCCAAAATAATAGGCACAACGATACCTTCGCAGTGTGTTAAATGTAACGTTAGATTTATTCCTGAACCTGTTGAGTTTTCTAATATATGCTCTGATCATAGGTTTGACTATGTCTTCCCACCCATCTTCTTAGAACATCAATCACTTCTATTTTCTTAAATACCGAATATGGACGTTAGCAGAAAGCCTTCTAAAACATTTGTGCTTAGAACTGAGGTGATCTGTAGATTGTAACAAAAGAAAAAGAACACAGATTGCTATCTATATGTAAATATACATAAACTCATGCTCCAGTTAAAACAGGAACGAAAAACCCACCCACTTCAGGTGAATCCTATTTACAATCTGAAGAAATAGGTTACATCTTTACATTCTTTACAATCCCATCTGCATATGCAATTCAAGCTCGTATTGACAGGAAATTTACATATGCAAGCACACAAGAACGAGGCACCTTTCGACTCCATAACCAGCAGTGAATACAACCTTTAACTTCACAACAAGCAAACAATGGACTAGTTGCACAATAAACGTGTACCGAAGCCTTCCATATTGTATGCAAAAATCATTTAAAAACATTTCATTTGCGGCCACTGCAAAATCACTTTGGGGGTGGGGCTGAAAAATCTCATTACTGAAGAAAACTGATCTCTAGGTACAGGATGAAAAAAAAAAAAATCTGCTTCATTACACAAAACAGCGAGAGGGTGAGGTCATGCCTATTCCGGGCCACAGTTCGTGCAGCTACAATTTTTCAGAGGTGCGATTCCATCGCCGCTCTAACTAATCGGGGGCTGCTTCTGACACAGGGAGGCGAAAGAGATACAATGGAGCAGCCCGTGCCCCACCTTTCCCCCCCTTCCCCCGGAGCCAGGGCCAGGGCCGGGAGCGCCACAGCGCCGCCGCCACACGGCAGCGCAAGACAAAAAGGGGCTCCCACCGGGTGAAAAAACATGCGCCTACAAAACGCCAAAAATTACAAAATGTCTCCCAAATGTACCTTCTTCGGAGGAAAAAGAACAAACAAACAAA
>VXAL01010528.1:58315-72131 GCA_013399475.1 Chauna torquata | reverse complement strand
CCCCGTTATTTGTGTTACATCCTTGTATGGTGGTCTAAAAGTATCTCCTCAGATCCACTGCACAGACTGGCCAGCTCATAATCTACGTCTTCTTATGCATTGATAATCTTCATGAGTTTTGGAAAGAATTGCTGTAGGAATCAAAAATGTGCCATCCTTTCAGAACTAAATCTATGTTCATATGAAAGGTCCTATGTGGTAGTATACTTATAAAAGATTATGGTTGCCGCACCATGTTAACATAGATGTATTTCAAAAAGTTCTGGTCTTTTAGTTGTCTGTATTTAATTTGTTGAAGCTGGCGGGGAAATACTGGATGTGAGTTCAGAACAAAGTCAGAAAAAAAATTAAAGTTCACTACAAAACCTTTCTTTCAAGTTGTTGTGGTTTAGCCCCGGTAGGCAGCCAAGTGCCACACAGCCGCTCGCTCACCCTCCCCAGGTGGGATGGGGAGAGAATCAGAAAGGTAAAAGTGCGAGAACTCATGGGTTGAGATAAAGACAGTTTACTAGGTAAAGCAAAAGCAGCGCGCACAAGCAAAGCAAAACAAGGAATTCTTTCGCTGCTTCCCATGGGCAGGCAGGTGTTCAGCCACTGCTAGGAGAGCAGGGCTCATCACGCGTAATGGTTTCTTGGGAAGACAAATGCCATCACTCCCAACGTCCCCCCCTTCCTCCTTCTTTACCCCAACTTTTATGGCTGAGCACGATGCCATATGGTGTGGAATATCTCTTTGGTCAGTCTGGATCACCTGCCCTGGCCATGTCCCCTCCCAGCTCCTTGTGCACCCCCAGCCTCCTCACTGACAGGGCAGCACAAGAAGCAAAAAAGTCCTTGGGTCTATGTAAATACTGCTCTGCAACAACCAAAAACATCGCCACTATTTTCATCAAAAATCCAAAACACAGCATCATGTGAGCCTCCACGAGGAAAATTAACTCTGTCCCAGCCAAAACCATGACACAAGTTTGGCAACTGCTTGACTGAGATTGTTCTGCATATTGTTCTTGTTATGTGCTTGATATTTGTTATGTCCTTCATATTTGAAAGAGTCACATCAGGCCTTGCCCAGGTCTTGAAATTTCAGGTGGAAGGTTATTCAGTGCTTTTGA
The DNA here is from genome assembly GCA_013399475.1 of Chauna torquata. Classification (NCBI taxonomy): domain Eukaryota; kingdom Metazoa; phylum Chordata; class Aves; order Anseriformes; family Anhimidae; genus Chauna; species Chauna torquata. Next base: position 71,019 of record VXAL01010528.1, on the reverse strand, counting down.
ATCCGATAAAGCACAAAGAACTTGTTCCTCATCCTTCTGTTGAAATTGAAGCTGAAGAAATAGTCACTGAGATGTTTATAAGCAGAAGGAATGGTTAAAGCATCTTTTTCGCTTGCATGTATTCTGCTTTCATGTCTGCAATGGTTCTTGTGTGAGCGTTGTTTGCAGACTCTAAGATACAGCAGTTGCTGCTACTGCTGAATTGTTTATAGTGTGTTCTGCCAAAACAAGGCAACATGCAAGTGATGCTTCTGCTTTATTAAATATGTTCCGTTGTCTTCTCTCTCAGGTTTTCATTTTCTGATGATTATGGGGATCCCTTGTAGATTTTATTAGATGACCTACTATTGGAGACAATTTCCCCATATGACTTTTTATGCCTAGGAAATTTCAGCAGAAATGTCATGGATTCAGATAAGGTAAATAACGGCTTCAGTCCATTTGCTTTCAGCCAACTTGCCTGTTGATTGGTTTATGTGTTCAGTAGTTTTTATCTGTTCTTTTCTGAATTCATGTTTGTCATTTAGAATAAAGGGCCACTATTGAAAACATCTCAGAAATGTTGAGAGTCACTCATAGCATTTACTTTGACTGCTGCTGCAAAAAAATGCATCATCTGTATGGCAAAGGCAATGCTGTCACAATTCGGTTTTCTTTTTTGAAATGTTCTGAGTATGGTGATATACTGAATGGAAGCCAGTTTAGTCAGCAAAAGCTTGATGAGCATAGGAAGAGTATGTCAAGGGAAATTTAAGAAAAGCCTACTGTTGCATACAACTTTGAGAATATTTAGGTCTGAGATGACTGAACCAATGTCCCCTACAATTCCAGATTCAGCAAGACTATGAACTGCAGTCGTAAAAGCTTTAGCTTTTTCTTCTTGTTTAGCCTTTTTATAGATAATATTATTTCAATTTGGGTACCTTTCACTGTGTAACTAGAATCAGACAGCATAAACTCTGGTCAGCAAGCTCAATGCATTGATTGGTCAGCGCATCTGTAATTCCAGGATGCAAACGATAAAGGATTAATTCTTTTAAGAGGTCAGAATATAGTGACTGTTGGAAAATAAAGTAGTTCATATACATCCTCTGGTATTACGTCATCCATCATATTCTCAAATATGAAATTACCTATTTGACATATCTTCTCTTCTGCATTATTTTTATTAGCTGTAACATTTCAAACCACACAGGGGCAAATATAATACCTACAAGTTATTTCTTCCCTAAATTGCCTTAACTTCTTTCTCATATCCCTAATTTTTCTGAACAAATATTCTTTGCTTTTTCATATCCTTGTTGATTTCCCAGAGATTCTAACTTACAACATGTATTTATTGGCAGTTTCTCTATTTTTGTGTTTAAACAATGTGTTTACTATTAGCTTTTTTTATTAATGTTAGAAAAAGCTCTGAAGACTAAGGTGACCAAACTTAGCTACTTCGTTGATTATAAATGTAATCAATCATCAAGAGAAGGTATATGTTAGTAGACATGCCATGTTGCAGTGATGTGGCCTTTTCATTTAATGCCTTGTGTATCTTATGTCCTGCTGGTCCCAGTTTTGCCTTCCCCAGTCTCCCTACCTTCTTACATGTGCTACAGAGATGACAGTAACATTAATTCCTGTGCTGTTCATGTACAATAAGAAATGTAATTCTTGCCCTGCTTCTTCCACTCATTGACCTTAATGGTAGCAGTATCTCTTAGCAAAGAGCAAGAAGAGTGTTTCTGTTCTGTGAAAAAAAACTGCTCCATAGTTTCCACAAAGAAAAAAATATCAGACCAAAAGGAAATATTCTACGGAGTAGATCCAGTACATGTGTTGCCAGCTGGATCACAATACCTATTTACAAAATAAATTTCCAAGAAGTATTGCAAGAGCTCTTTTGGTCTTAGCAAAGATGGAGAATGTGCACAGCATGCAAGGCTGTTACACAAAAAACTTCATGCAAATGCTTCTCGGTGGTTTGTAAATGGCACACCTGCAAGTGATGAGCTACATTTCTAACACTGATCACTAAACATTATAGAAACCTGATTCACACTCTGGTATAAAGCAGGAAAATGTCTTTAGTTTTGCCTTACATACGTAGGTCAACTTAAAATAGGTATGTTGTCAGTCCATAAATGGAAGAAAGGGGAACTTAATAGTTTTAAAATATATGCTTTATCTTCATAGCTGATTATTTCTTTTTCGTGTCAGGTTCCTCTTCATTTTTAAAACTAGTGTGGAATTTCTTTTGTGATCATAGGACTTTTACCTTAAGGCTTTTACCTTATAAATAGCCACTAAGTTTTCTCCTGGTGTAGCTTTCCCTAAAATTATTTAGCTTTGAATTGATTAATTTCTGAGAATTGAATCATTTCAATCACTAATAGCTTCAAAGTTACTTGCAGCCATATTTGCTGCTTTATGACTAGATTTTTTAAGGGGAGCATATGACAAGATACTGACTGTCCAGCCAAGGTGTCTATTCTAGTACATGTTCCTTAAGAACAGAAATTCCTTGTATTAAAAACATTCCTATTTTTGTCATTCAACTATTAAACTAAAATATTGAAATTTAAAATTTAAATAAGTCTCCACTGCAACTGAATCTTTTATTGATGAGACCTGAGCATACACTGAAATAAAGACCGTCAGAAGGTCATGTGGCTGCCTACTTTTGTTTTGGCTAGGCAAAACCAGTGCAAGTGTAGCTGCAGCCTGTCTCTTCAGTGACCGACGGCTTAGCAAACCCCATTTATTAGGAACTGGCCACTGATTTAGCATTTTCCCCAAGTTAGTGTTAGGCTGCGTTAGTGTTAGGACAATAGCTGTCCTTCACCATTCAATGTACTTCTGGGCTATCAGATACTCCCAAGGTTTCATTTCTGCTGCTTGACAGGTCTGTCTATCCTGACCTGCTCCTCTGATGTACTTTGTGATAGTGACTCCTTTCCTTTCTGACTTTTGGTGTTGCCATAGAATACATTCATATCTTGCTCTTCAGACTGGTTCATCCACTGGTTTTTAATCCTGGGTTACCCTGGCTGTGATCCTGTTTCCATTCCTGACTCTAGCCTGGCCAAGTTACTTTAAGTTGGCCAGTGTGCTCAGCGCACATGCAGAGGACTGACTGCATCTCTCCAGTCCTCACTCAGGTGAGATCCATGCTTGCACTTCTCAGGAATCTTCCAGACCTTTTACCATGCCAACGGTACCCAGGCTCTTTTGTACTTATTCCTCCACTCATTATCCATCAGATGATGCAGGTGCCCCTTATTTCTCCAGCAGTGTCTAACATCCTTCTGTTGCCAGCCAGATTCTCTTAGGGCTCTCAGTCCTTCTCAAGGCTGCTGTGTGCCCTGCATGCTCTTGTATGAAGCTTTGCTGTTCTTTCAGTCTTTTGCACAATTCTTTATTTTACTTCTCCTGTTGTGACCTTCATTCTTTTTTTTCTGCCCATTCCACAGGCACTATGTGTCTTCTGCTCTTTCCCCGTATGAGTTTTCTCTTTCTTTCCATTTGCAACACTGTGCCTGTAACTTTTATGCCCTTGGCACTGTTATTTCTTTTTCTTCTATCTGAAAGATAAGACTTACAAGCTCCTAGAATTTTAAAACTGTATTTGGCAGATCAGCAGACCTGAAGTGTAGAATAATGCTATGTTCAGAGCTTCAAGTTATAGGGAGAGGGGGAAGTAGTTATGTGCTTTTTCGGTCTAACTCTGAAGAATTCTCATTTGTTCCTGAGTACAGAGATCACAGCTCCCAAACAGTAGCTATTGACGTCCCCTAAACGAATGACATATTTTTGGGCCAGTCTTGGTCCCTTCTCCTTCTTTGTGTTAGGCAAGAGTAGGAGGAAGAAAGGTAAATGTGACTGCTGGTTTGAGTTATCCTTGAAATAAAGGTAGCTGAGGCTCACACAGAAGACAACTGTGATTTTCCAGGCCCTGAATTTGTTGAAGCATGCCCCTGGGTGTTGCACGGCCGTGATCCCTAGGTGGCACAACAGCATAATAGCAACCTTCACCACACAGCTAGAGCAGCCCTGAAGTTGCTTTAACTTACTTTGTCAGAATTGGGCCTTAGCAGTCGTATCCCCCCTTCGCCTTGAATCTTGCTCTGAGAGCACCTCAGAAAAAAACAGAATTTTAATGTCTTTAGTTTGGAACTTCCATCCATTATTTTATGCGTTGTAGCTTTCCTCAGGGTTCGTTGTTTAAAAGGACAACCCCTTCAAGTGCTTACTAGTTTTTCACAGCTGCACCAAACCTTGAAGGAAAATGAGTTTATCTAAGGAACAAAATTTGCCTGTATGACTCCCTTTGTTTAAAGAAAGAAAAAACAAAAACAAACAAACAAAAAAACCACCAGAATATGCCTTATAAAGCTTTTTGGGCAACTCAAATCAAAGAGGTAATGAAGAGTGCTGGCAACCGAAGGAAGGGCCCAAGAACAGCAGCAGCTTCTAAAATATCAAGAAACAAATCAAAATAAGAAGTATTTTTGCAGCATTAGTTTTTGTGTTTTAGTTTGTTTTAAAAATTCTTCAGCTAACTCTTGGTCATCTTGTAAGAAAGAGTGTCTTTGTGTTTTTGCGAAGAGATGTTACATTGTTTAGGAGGAAGGAATGTGGTGTTGAGATATGCTTGCAATGATAAGGAAGCTTACCAGACAACCTTGTAGAATGCNGCTAGGTTGTGAACCTGGAGTACCCAGTCAATGGGGAAACAGGGGAGGGTCCTGATCGTCTTGGAATAAAGCATATAAGCTATGCTATGTAACTAGTAGGCGCGCTCCTGTTTACAGGACGCCCGCCATTCCAATTGCAAATAAACATATTTCCTTCACCAGAGAACTCGCCTGGAGAAAATTATTGGAGACATTTCTTACAATCTGACCACAGGAGATTAAAAAATAGCCCTGAAAACAGGTAACATGCTGTATGACTTACGTGTTCATTCTGCTACAGACACTAGGAAAAATAGGCTAAACATTCTCCCATGTCTGTAGGCATGTAAAAATGTATGAAAATCTCAAGGATCTACCTGGAGAATTTTTGTCAAAGTGTATCTCAGTAACCTTTGGATTTAACCCAAAGGTTCATGATGATCTTTGTGAACTGCAGGTAAGGCCCTACATTTGTTTTAGACTATTTTGCTGCCTAATAGCTTTAAAGTAATTATTCTGTTCTACATGTGGTTTCACAGTGTCAAGGACTGGCTGTAGATATTAGAGTAGTATCTGTTGCAAACTCCTTTTAATACCTGCCCTGTAAAAAAAGTCATGAAAAGAACATCTACTTTACTGTAATTATGTCATGTCTTATTAATCCAAAATAACAATGAAACCTGTGACTGCTGAATATGTCTTCTAACTTATATTATTTTTTGGCTCCAATGCATACTTGCTGAAATTAATAGGTTTCACACAGCCTTGACGGCTACAAAAATACCCTAACTTTCCAGTCTTTTTTGTCAGCAAACCATAACAAAAGGACCATGTGGCTCAAGAATAATCACTCAGACTTTGTGCCGTGTCCCACCTTTTGTCACATTTCTTTTTCCCATTCTAGGTTCTTGTCGATCCATGCAGTACTGGCTTGACACCAATACTAACTACTGCTGATGAAGAACAGCTTTGTGTCTAGGACAGCTAGCAACGGCTAGAGCATTTAGAACATGGTCTTATTTCATAAGGAACCAGTATGCCTTCTAGTCCCAAAAAACTGACCTCTGACTCAGATTGTAATTAAATTATATACCAGATCTTTCACTTCCAGCCTTCATTGGTGAAATACTCTTCTGAGTTAATTTCTGTACCCTTCTGACATACATGACAGCAACTGCAGATTTACTGAAGATGCTATGAGCTCTGCAGCCTACCTCCTGTGCTACTATTGCCTGGTGCAATAGGTGTGAACTGCACATGCTTATGACAGGTAACAGCGTTGAAACTTTCATTCCCCATCCCTGTTTCCACAGTGGTTGCCCTAATCCTTGCACCAAAGTATTTGCTATTGAGTTGTAACTGGACAGGAGCTTTTTCATCCCTCATCCTGATTCTAATGTGAGTCCTGACGTCCATTCTCCTCTATTTAGCAGCACACAGTAGCATTATTTCAAATATGAATGATACAGAAAACTTCCATATGAGAGCCTTGCAGCTGTGTGGAAGTGGCTGATGGTACCTAGGTGTATACTATAGTTACTTGATATGAAAACAAAATGTTAAAAAACAGTGAAGTACCTTCTGTACGCTTGCCACATGGGATATCTAGGACTAACTAATGCCAGAACACTTATGTACAGAGTGATAACTTGTAAGCGGTTAGGAGAGGTACTAGGTAGGGAGAATCAGCAGTGAGGCTTCAGTGTCTACTGTGGGCTAACAAGTTGAATGAATTGATGCAAGTAGAGATGGAGCATTTTTTGTTTAGACATGAAGAAACAGTGATGAGGAATCTTTGCACAAATATTTGGTAGCTTCACCATCATTTATATTTCTTGATAATTGTTGTAAAGTAATAAAGAGAACTATGAACTAAGATAATTCATATTGCTTGGAAGTACTTTATAAGACTGGCAATACTTTTATGCAAAGTACTTCACAAGAGCTATGAACTCACAAAGGAATTGAGCTCAATCATTTTTATACAAGACACCTCTATTTGGTTGCTTTTTATCAAGCTTTAGCATAGACCTTGATTTCAGGTAGACTTAAGAAACCATAGAGGATAGTTATAAATGTTTCTGTTACAATGAGAAAAAAGCAGCTTACCTGGGTTTACTTCATTTTAGTCTAATTTAGTTTTCTGAGCCAAAAGTCATTCTCCCCACCATTAACACACTTTTCTCATTACTTACTGGATATCATTTGATCAGTTGCTAGTTAACCTGTTGACACTACCTTGAATTTCCTCATATATCAAACAACAGCAAATAGACTTGGGAGACTATTGAGCCAACATAAAATCAAATGGACTTTATTGCTACAGTATTAACAGCGTAACATCTTGAAAAGAAAGGAAAAAAGGAATGAACATATGTAAGTTTTATAGCAAGATTTCTCCTGAGACTAAATAAAAAATGGAAAAAAAAAAAAAAGATGCTTTAGAAAGTCTGGGAGTAAAGGGTTTGCTCTCCCAAGTGAAGTATTACTTAATGAAGAACTGGAAATCTTAAGAATATTCTATTTTATCAGCCTTAAAACCCATCATAAAACTGTTAATGCTTCTTAGAAGATATTAGATAAGATTTAATATGATAAAAAACATTATCTTTGGTGTAGCTTTACTATTGGAGCTCTATAGACTTGTGAACTTGCTCATAAACTAATTTGTTTCCCCTTCCTCACTTTTCAGAGTAATAATGCTCAGAAGTTTATTAACACTTTTATTTTCTATAATTGCCTTTGAAGATTTTAGGTAGAGTCCTTCGTGTAAGTATAATATTAGATCTTTGTAATGCATAAATTTTACATTTATGTAATTCATGAAATAGTAACTATATTTAAAAGTATTTAATGAATTCTATATAGCATTCTATTTATAATTTCAATACTTCAAGTCAACACCTTTTTTATCTCAAGTTCTTTGCAGCAACAAGTTCAGGGAATAATTAGGAAAATCAAGGGACTGCAGATCAAGCTGGTACAATCCCACATTCAAATGTACCGTTTATGCCTACTTCCTCGTTGATATACTTCCTTTATTGATATACTTGGATGTAAAATTGCTAAGAATATACTTTTTTTTTCTAATGATATAATTTAAAAGAAAAATTCTTTAATAAAATTAAAAAATAAAGAGTGGTTTCTCAGCCCCTTTACGGTCATTCAGACCAGCACAGGCATGAAGGACCTTCCTGTTTTCAGATGAACTTGATCAAGAAAATCAAACTTAAGAGTTCTAATTCAGTGTACAAATGTGTTCAAGTGTCATTACTAAATGGCTACAGGTAAATGCAAGACATTTCTTTTTTGAGCTTTGTTATATGTCTGTGCTTACAGAGGCCTTCTGTCTTGAAGGTGACTGGTATTTGGCAGCATCTGACATATTTCAAACCATTGATTCACCGTTGTACATGTTGCTTGCTAAATGAGCAACAGTATTTGGTACTTCTTCTGAATTTCAGAAATGTGCTATTTCAGCAAAATGTCCTTCCCATTCAGAGTAATGCCACTTTGAGATATCCCTTGGAGTTAATAGTTTCCTTTAATATTTCTACGGCCTCTTTCTTCGCTTAGTTAACACTGTCTTTTTACTTCCTTTATTCATTTCCATTACTGTAGGATCCAGAGCTCCTTTCCTTCTGTACAGCTCTCCCCTTAAAGTTCTCACAGGGCTTTGTAGCAGGTTTCACAGGGAAATTAAGCTTGTACAGTCATCTACTGCAGTCCTCCTTTAATAATTTTTGAACCTGCTGGCCAGTTTCAATCATATTGGACAGAGGAATAAATAGTGTTTATGTCAGTCTGCTTTTTGATGCATAATTAATGTCTAACCACAGTCAGAGTTTCGTGAGCTCCTAGAGTGGTATGTATGTATTTAAATGTATTCAACTCTTACTAATTTCATTAAGACAGAGACACCATATTAATATCCACACTGAAGAAAAATAATTGCGCAAAAAAGATCTACAGTGGAAACTAGTCTTGTATCCTTCCGTTACTTTCAGAATTCTTAAGTTTTTATTACTGAAATTATTTTTTAACAAAGTGCCATCAATTTTGGGGTAGATTTTTTTCTGGCTCCGTCACCACATTAACAATTCATTTGTCTGGTTAGGATCACATCCTGAGGTACTAGTGGGTTTGCATAAAACAAATGCTTTCTCATATGAATTTCACCCCATTTGTAGAACTGGAAACATCGTTGTGAAGCCCAGTTCTATTACTTTAAGAAGTAAAATGTACTTTCTGGCAGAGAAAATCTTATTACTTTTACTAATTATAATTTTAAGAAACATAGAAGAAGAAACTAGAATTTCAACCCCTGTTGGGGAGTACAATGCCTCCATAAATAGGTAGTTCTGGGTGGTGAGGAACAGGAGAGCTTTCACAGTATCAGAGAATTACTTTCTTTGATGTGAAAACAGAGCAAACACACAATTAGTGGAAACAGAAAAAAGCACAAGAATCTAGGCCATGATCAGTGAATGCTTTTGCTTGTTTATTTGGCATAGGCTTGCTATGCTAATATTGCTCAGTAATGTAAGAACGTAAGAACAGCCATAGAGTGAAATGAAATGTCAGGGGGGTGCTGCTAACAACAGCAGGGAAGAATATAGGAAACAAGTCAAGTAACGAGTGATCCTTGCAGTGGTATACATGCTCAGCTTCTGACAGGTGGTGAGTTAGGAATTTCCGAAGCTTGTGTTTGCATATGGTTCACAATGCTTATTAGCCACCAGTGGAAATACACTCCATGAACTTGTGCATTATTTTTAAAAGCCATTAATATTTTCCATTTCTATAATATCCAATGATTTCCAGTTTGACTTTATTTGTAAATGGCTGATTGATCTTCTAACATAGTGCCCCCTGTTTTTTTAATTTTAGCAACAAAGAATAATAATTTCCAACTCGAGTTCTCCAGTCACTCATAATTCTATACCATTATTGCATCTTTTGGATAAGAAGGATTCTGCTGTACTTTTGGGGAAAATAAAAGCAAGTTCTTGAACTGAAGCAGCTCAATGCCTGTTTTTATCTTTGTCACCTTTCTCTGCACCTTTTCTATTTTTTTATTCTGAGATAGGATTGCCAGAAGTAGATGTAGTAGTCAAGATGCAGCCATGCCATCCATGCATGCAGCAAGATAATGATGTCTGCTGCTGAATTTTACTTTTGTGTATTGTCCTCTACTTATTTTTATTTTAAGTTTNTATATTATATATATAATTGTATTTTTTTTCCCCCAATGTGCATTATTTAGGGAAGTGATGATGACTCTTCTCCAGGTATACCATGTTCATCCATCTGTCTTTCAATACTATAATAGTTTCTACCAGTTTTCCCAATATGAAGGTCAGTCTTAGTGGTTTATAGTTCCCACTATATACGATATTTTTCACTCTTAATTTCCCTGGTAGTGAGATTTTAGAACTATAAGGTCTAGTATCACCACATTTTGGAACAAGGACTTGGAATTTGGCAGCAGAACCTCTCTGATATTAATGATATGAATTTGCTATTTTTATGACAGCCATCAGATTTTGGCAAAATAAGCCCCTGAAAAACAATTTCCATCTGTTCAGTAAATACTGCTAGGTTTCTCTTCTACCTATAAATTGTCCAATTTTATTGTCTTCACTTCTACATGCAAATCTTGTACGGCTTATACGTTTTAGAAAGACTGCATCTATACGTAGAGTTCTCCATTGCCACATAGCTCCTATATATTAATTAGACTCTTATTCTGCTGCGTCTTGTAGGTATTGCAGTCATCAGATCCTTACAACAACTGTTTCTATAGCTCTGCTCCTATTTCTCCTCGCTGCTGGCTAACAAAGGGGTAGTTTATTCTGAGGACTGCAGACCTCAGCAGAACTTCTTACATTTCTGTTACGGTATTAAAAGTTACTGTGGTGCTAAAGCTAAGATTGTGCATAATGTCTGAGGTTTTCCTTTGTCAACCACTAATGTGTGGAGACCTTGCAGATGCAGTCTGACTGGAATACAACTCTGCTGGGCAGCTGCATGTTAAAGAAGACAAAGAGAACTTGATTAGGAGGAGAAAAGCAAAGTAGAATGGCTAAGGAGGAAGGAGAAACTTCTCTGAGCGTCTGGAATAGATCCGTAATTCTTGGAGTCAATGTATGCATCTGCCATCAGCAAATAGCTGTGAAAACAATGAAAACGTATGTGATCTCTCTTTTGATTTCTATGCGTAGAAGACAGAAACAAGTTACTGGGCAGTTGTCTGTGCGGTAAGTTTCAACGCTTCAGTATTGTTCAGAATCTGTGTCGGGTAAATACATTTCCACATGATGGAATGTCTGGAGTGGCAAGGCAGAGAGCGTACATGTGTATCTCCCTCCTTTTTAAAAAATATCTGAGAAATTATATTCATATTGAAGCAAAAAAAAAAAAAAAAACCACACACAAGGCCCAATTTTAAAGGAATGCTAATGTTGTGAATTAAGGATTCTTATTCTAGAAAGTGTTGTCTGTGCAACCTTCATTTGGAGAACTTTTGTAAGAGTGAGGGAGAATGGGCCTCAAACAGGTGGTTACTTAGTACTTTTTCTACAAGATCGTTACTTCCTTCAGTGCATGAAGCATGATCCTCAGGGAATGAGGTTGTCTTTGATATTCCCAGCTCATTTGTTTTCAGAATATGCAAACTGAATGTGCAGTGAACGAGGTAGAAAAATGCCTCAGAAAAAGGATTAAGGCAGCTGTGTAATTCCCAAATAGAACTGAATTTCTTTCTTCCTGTATGATCCTTGCCCAGTTACTCCAACAGAATTTGGAAAAGTGGTGGAAGGTACAATCTAGAAATGTCACAATGCGTAGAGGGACTTAACATTCCTATATGCATGTGAAGTCAGTAGGAATCCTGTTCAGAACATACCAGGTGCTAACACCAGAAAAATTAAAGCTTTACTAGGTCATGTTGAACTTCAAAACAGGTTGACACTACAAACTTGGGTCTCTTTAAACTCATGTATAAAATAACACCATGACCTCATCCATCATCCAAAGTGTCTTTGAAAACACATGAATTCACATTTGTAACGTACTCATAGTAGTGACCTGAACTGTAAAGAGGAAAAAGCCATAAGGAATTAATAATCCATTTCCAAAGCACAATTTGAAAGTCGTGTAATGTATATCAACAATGAGAATAGAATGAAACAACCAGTAGTGGCTGGTTTAGGGGTTCCTGTGTTATGAAGCGGAGAAGTTTCAGGTACATGATAACATATTAGTTTTTCCATGAGACCTTAGGAGGTGTAAAGCACAGAGAGGCAGGAATTAACATTTTGTGTGCAAACTTAGTTATGGTATTTCCTAACCTGCAAAGACTTGACCATACAACAATAAATGTTTAAGTATAGTTTATATGCAAGTTCAATGCTTACACAATAGTCCAGTCTAGTAATCTGTTTATGGTTATGCTCCTCACTGTATTAATTATGAATATATAGTCCATGTGTTTACACATGTTGCTCAGCATCAGTACCGTTTTTAAAGTGACTGATCATATTCATTTGTTTTCATGATTTGTGTCTTAGAAAATATATGGTATAACGTAGAGTGGATGTATAAAATGAACATGCACAGTTGCAGATGTTTATATATTTCTGTATTTTTAAAACATTAGCTACTCTTATTTGCTCTTGCTTTACCCAATCTATTGTGTAAATGTTACTCCCTTTTATTATGGACTTTACGACAGGGATGGGGTTTCTGCTTGTTTATTCAGGGATGATTGCTCTCTCACTGGAGCCGAGCACTCTTAATGAAAATGTTATGTATATATCAAGGAGTGCTATTTAAATCTTGTTTCAGTTGATAAATTTACTGCATTCTGTTGTTGCATCTCAAGCTTCTCCTTGAATTTATATTTGACCTAAGCAGGTTGTTTGCAATGGGAGAATTTTCCATTACAGAAGTTCCCTCGTTGTGCTTAGCACCCTCACCCTCTTCTATGTTTTAAAACAGGATCCTCTTTCGGGTTTTATATATATATATTAAGTCTGA
>VXAL01010528.1:32280-58187 GCA_013399475.1 Chauna torquata | reverse complement strand
CCCTCCACAGGGTGAGAAAGAGATTCTCCTTTCCCCTGTCTAAAAGGATCATTTCTGGTTTTTGTTTGTATGTGATGGGAATACCTGTTGCCTGTGTGCAAAGCAGATAGCATTGACGTTAGAGGTCACATCTAGCTGCACTTTAATCTCGGGTTATTTTAATTAAAGCCTGAAGCTCCAGTAACAGTAAGGACTTGGTCACTTTTTGATGTCCTACATTATTCATTTCTTAACCGCACAGCCCTGGCTGGGATTGTCCGATTCTAGTGCCCAGATTGCTGCTGTCGTGTGACTGCAGGCGTGAATATGTGGTGCTAAATGAATAAGGAGCACGACACCGTGGTGTCTGGGTTCCCTGTGTTTTGTGACACTACATGTAAACACACAGCTCAACACGCATTACCAATATTTTAGCTTTGTTTTGTTAAAAGTTGTTTTGTTGTACTAAATCGCTAAACAGGCGCACCCTTCAGAAAGGCAACTCCTTTTTCAGGTTCACTTGCTGTCCCAATCAGTCTGTTTTAGTGACGCTTCTGACCGCCGCGCACAGCGAACGAGGCCGCGGCTCGGGCTGAGGGAGCAGCGCGCGCGCGCGGCTGTTGCGGAGAGGCGGCGGCACGCGCCTGGGTGAGCCGTTGAACCGCCGGCGGGCTCCCCTCAGAGCCAGGAGAGGCCCGGGCGCGGCCGCCCGAGCCAGCGCCGGGCCCCCCTTCCTCGAGCCCGCTGGCAGGGCCGTGTGCCGCAGCCGGCCGCAGAGAAGGCACTCCCGGCCTCCGAGAGCTGTCTGCGGCAGCCGGCAGCGTGCCCGTCCGGCTCGGCCCTCCCTCTCCCATCCTGCGCTCTGGGAAGCCTCGGCTGCACCCGGCGCTCGTTACCACGCCTAAAAGCTTTAAAGGGCTGTCGAGCCACGTTGTATTGTCCTGCTGGCCTACGCGGGGGTACATTCAGATCTCGGAGAGCTCTCTCAGTGGTAATAATTATCTATTATGCTGGTAATAGCATAATTAGATTCCCTCCCGTCATGGAGGGCTTTGGGGCTCCCGGTGCTGTACACACATCAGGGAGCCTGATAGGCTGGCATGTGATCCCTGCCAACAAATTACAAAAGTAGATGCGGGATTATCTGACCAAGAGAACTGGGGAGGAACTTACCTCATGGAAAGGCTGGTAGCTGCTCCTGTGGTGGTCACATCATCTGTGCTCAGCACCTGTGCCCTGTCAGGTGTCTCGAAGAGTGCTCATCTGCTCCTCTGGCTTCACAGCATGGGGTCAGATACCACCTGAGAAGCCACTGAACCACTCAAGAAACTTTCCCAGCATAGGAAACGGGAACCTCCCTTGGGCTTGATGTGGTCCTTGAAGCATGTAAGGTAGTGCAGTTAAAAGGCATGTTAACTACCCTGGGAATATGTCTGAATACCTGTTGGATCTTCTGCATGGAACTTCTTCTGTGAAAACTAGAAAATAACCACATTTTGTCTTGCCCGCACTTAGAAATAACAAATGAGGCCTTTACAAATGAGGGAGGTGTCAACATTGTTTTTACTGAGTTGTGGTTGAAGTACTGATATCTATAAAGCAATTGAAGGAGCTTAATTTTTATAGTGGTGGGGTTGTCACAATTAAAAATACAGCATTTAGATTAGATTAAAAAAAAAAAGGATTTTAGGTAGGCTGTAAGAAGTTAGATACTGATTTACTAAATTTGACCATTATCTTGATTTACTTAAAACTTACATGTACTTATTACTTGGATATTTTGGTTTTATTTTTTCAAGATAGAGTTTCTGTTTGCTGAGAAACAGTAATCTAAAATGAAAGTCTTAGAATACTTTTTCTTTAAGTATTTTTTCTGTTAGTATTTCTTGTATTGTAATGTCAAGGTGTCTCTAACTTTCCATTATTTTAGGTCATGAATGCTTGTAAGTATAGGGAGGTTTTCCACAAATACAGAAATGGTAAATGCAGTAGTGGCAATTATATTCACACTAGTGGCCATAGTTTTGTTGCATGTGCCTATGAGATTTTTATACTGCAGTAAGCATTTAAACCAGTCACAGCACTTATCCTTATACACCCATGGTACACCTTGATGATGACAGGAAACAGCTGCTGTTACTGCAGGAAGTGTGATTCTAATCGTGTCTTTCCTTCCTTGGGTTTCCTTCCTTTTCTACATAATACTCATTAACTGCTGTGTTTTATTTTTTGTTTATTTTCTTATTTTTTGTTTACAGAAACATGTTCCTGTTATGTTTAGGGAGACAGAAATACGATAATGGGAGACAACTTCTTTGTGCGCTTACACTAGCGAGCTTTGTCTTTTGCTTGCTATCTGGCTTTTTGCCTTCAATACAGACTAAAATGAGTCTGTTGCTGGTGGCATTTGACTAGTGCTAACTGACTTCTGTCAATACCTGGCTAATTTAAAACTAGCTCAGATATTTCTTCAACTTAGTAAGCAGGTATAGTCTACCTAATACGAGGTTTGATTTTATTTATATGTTTTTTTAAAATAAGATGTAGATTCATGTCACATGGATGCTTACTGAAAAATGTAAATGATGCCAGAGAGAACTGGGAGCTGGCGGAAGAATTTGGACAGGACAGTGTTGAGGCAAGGGCACATTAACAAATCAAGAGTTTTTAAAAGGATTTCTGTAATCGAGAGCCTGCAGTGGCCAAGCGGTTACAGTGGCAGCTCCCTGCCAGCACGTCTCGTCAGAGCAACTAACCTTTTATAAAGACTGAAAGGAGGCCACTTATGTTTGTCCAAACAAGGAAAGAAGACATTGAGCAGAGATTAGGCATTGGAGATGGAAGGAAAAAATCCAGAGGTCTTGGAGGTGTTGAAAAGAGGAAACAGCAAGATACCACTGTCTATATATTTATTATATATATTTTTATATATATATATTTAGAACAATGTGAGGGAAAACTGTAAAAGTATCCTGAGATTATGTACCTGAATATCCAGAAAGTTATTTTTGGAAAGTAAAGATATGTTGAATTTTTTTTGAAAGAAAGATAGCTCTTTTTCACAAGTTTACTTAAAGCTGATAAAAACCTTGAAATGACATAATCTGGGGGAAGGACAGAGGGAGAAGAGCAAGTAATGATGCTCAGCTTGATTTATTAGTCATCAGCATGGAGATGATAACTGAAGATGTGTCAGCTGATGAATTTGCTTAGAGAGAGAACAGAATGTGAGATGAGCAAAAGGCTATGGACACTGCCCTGGGCAATGCTGAGAGTGGGAAAACAGTAAAAGGGCTCATCAAAGCTAAAAGAACAGTCTTGAAATGAACTGGAACAAGAGAAGCAATCTTCAAGCCTAGTGTGTGTAAAGTGCCAGGAAGGCAAGACAGATCAATGGCATCAAAAATAGGAAGAAGGCAAAAGAGAAAGAAAAGATGGGAGAAGAAGAACAGTGAGATTTATTTATGTCAGGGAGCAGCAAGAGTAGGCTTCTCCACAAGGGAAGGCCATCTGGGACATGATGATGACAGCAAGACCGTTGAGGGAAGTGTCATCACAGAGAAGAATCCAACAGAAGGTGATCAAGGCAAGCAGAGTCAGTCTGGTTATGGTAATTAGGATCACCAAACAGTCAAAATGATGAGATGTGATCTGAAGTCAAGTCAACCTCTTGGTCAGAATCAGAGCTGGTGACAGCAACCAGGTTCAGCCAACAGTCCAGTGGTTGTCAGGCAATTCCATAATGACAAGGCAAGTCCAAAATCAAGTCAGTGGGTCAGGATCCGTGAAGTTGATGGCCAGGTGAAGGCATGCCTACAACATAGCTCAGGCAAGAGCCTGAAAGCCTTCACAGCTCCCAAGCCAAGGAGGAGAGCCTCCCAAAGAGGCTCTCTTAGAGCTTAATTCTCACACAGCTCTTCTCACAGCAGTCTTCTCCCCAGGTTACCCAGCTGCACCATATCACAGCTGTCCTTGAGCACAGGTAGCTGAGCCCCTAGGAAGAGAGAACAGGTTGCACTCGGGACCAGATGATTCATACTATTTAATGACTTATGGTGGACTCCAGTTAATGAGAATTTTGTGATTGCTTTAATTGAGGTCATTCCCAGTCTTACATCTGACTATAATTCCTTCTTGCTATTGTAACATGTAAGATGAGAAAATAAGGTAATATGATCCAGAGACTGGAATGAGAATCACAGTTACATTGTGATACAAATAAAAAAAATCTTTGTTTTGCAGGGCTTAAGTACATAACACATTTGGAAAGGCAGGGTTGACAAAGAATATAATAAAAGTGCCATTGTTTTTATGCCTTATGCAGTTTTTGTTATTATTTAAATATGAAGAGAGAACACTTTCAAGGCAGAAATTTCTTTTACTCACAGTATAGGCTAATAATTTATTATATTATGGATCTTATTTCCAAAATAAAGTAAGTTTTATGTTTAAGGTCCATCTGATAGGATTCAATTTTTAAACGAAATATATAAAGGTAGTTTTCCAGTTAATCACATATATTTTACAGTTCTTGCAGAGGACAGACTAAATGAGCTACCAAAACAGAGAAGAGATCTGGCAATTTTGGTATCAAATCTGAAAGGAAACAGCCTTCAGGAAACGTTGTCTCTGGCAGCTAGCCCAACAGGCAGCACATATGGCAAGTAGACAGCTGAAGTCTGATAACATATTATTTATTCAGCAACGATTTTGTGTGTCCATATATTAGAACTGAGACAGTCTTGTCTTCCTGGAGTAAGAGTGCAGGACTGGATTGTTATGAACATGGAAATGATTTTAGCAAATTTTAATGTTTAGAATTCTTTTGTTTGAGACCTATGTTGGAAGTAGAAGGCAGTAGCTATTTTCACATGTCAAAATGATCAGTGACTAAAGGAAAGAGCAGTTCTGGCACTGGAGAGTGATATATTAGGTTGACTGAGTGCTACTGTGGTATTTTTAAAGAAAATACATTTTTAATGGCTGATAACTTAGGAGCATAATAGTTGAATATGCATAAAAATATCCTTCTGATCTATGTCTGCAATACTAGATTGTCACTATAATTGGAAAACGTTATCAAATGTGTTATATAGTAAGGTAAATGTTTCAGCAGACAGAAATAATTTGTTCTTTTTTTTTCCATTAAGCTGTACAGAGACAGAGTTTTACATACCTGCATTACCTCTTTTGTGAAACTGTCCATAAAGTTTATACAATCGTTTCATTCTTCAATTTAAATATTTTCAAAACAGCTTTGAGTAATTATTGTATCTGTTATTTAGTGTACTGTATTTACTATGAGAATGCAAAGGCAAGTTTTCAGCAATAAACATTGTGGCTTAAAATCTTCTATTACAAGAGCTTGTTAAACTTTAAAATGAATAATAGATCGATCATTTTCTTTAGAAAGCAGAGGATATAAGCTAAGAAGGATTGTAGCTGCAAGTCTGGAAGCAGAATTGAAAGACCTACAGCAAGTGGAGACTTATGTAGCAGATCAACTAGGCATATGTGGGTCTGAGAGTGAAAGAATATTTCATCTATATGTATGGTCAGGAAAAATTATGACTTTGGTAGACAGTCCTAGGATGGGTATTTTTGTACTGAAGATAAATATGATCATTTGTGTCTATCAATGTAGAAGTGTAGTCTGATTTGGAATATGTTAGATGATTATATTTCTTAGTCATAGAAGATAAGTGAACAAATATTGAGGTGATCTATACACTATAAAAGCAAATTAGCTCTAAGAGTCTTCTGTCCTATCCAGGCATAGAAAGATAGGCAAACAAATCAGAAGACTATAAAATCTTTTTTGATAGATCCCTCAATCTCCTTCTTTCCAATTTAGTTCTTAATTGAACTGAAAAAATATGGCTTAGGATCCAAATATGTATTAAAGTAATTTTTACATTAATCAACTTTACCTTATAATTTTCAACACTTTTTAAAGTACGATTTTGTAGTGTTGCAGTCATGTTCCCGGAAGACCTATGCTTTAAAGCACAGATGGCAGAGCTAATTTATGTAACCTTTTCCATATTTCCATTGTGTTCTGTTTGCTGTAGCCATTGCTGGGTTATGCCCTTGTGGTTCTACTCTTATAGGCTGTATTCACCTTTTCTGCTCAGCTGCAGCTATCTTGCTTTTAAAAGCATCTGGAAAACAGTATTATGGCTTAAGGTGTCAACTAGAATATGTTTTATACCTAAGTCCAAATCTTAAATAACTACTTGCTGTTGTTGTGTAGCTAGTAAATTTTATATATATAAATATATATATTTAAACTTAATGATATAATGATGTAGCTGTAAGAAATTTCTGTGTAAGATTTTCTGAGAGCAGGAAAAACTTGGTTCAGAGTAGTTTTGTTTTTTTTTTTAATAATTTGTGTCAGAATTTCAGGTTTTATTAAACTAATGGAACTGATATGATATTTTAGAAAATGTACTATATAAAGGAAAGAAATACTAAACTTTTTCTTAGGCTGAAAATTTTGTACTACAGGGACACTATAGGTAGTGTTCCAGTCTGCATATGCATTAGCTGATTACATATTTGTGAGCCAAAGACTGTCATAAAGGTACTGAATAAATGAGCTAATTAAGAAGCTGACTGGACACTTAATATTAATTTATAGTAATTTTTGAAACACTAGAAAGCTTTCAGAAAGCTGTATTGGAGCCAGTGTTGTGCTAGTATTTTAAAAGGATATATGGGAGAGTATCAGCTTGACATTGATCTTGGATAGAATAATATAGCAGCCCTACGTTAACGGAGAAGTAAGGGATGGAAGCATAACTAGTATCAATCAATACTGTTTTATGGAAGATAACATGCAAACCCACTTAATTTCTTTTGAGGGGTGTTGAAGTTACCGTATTGAGTAATAGCAGTTACACTGTTGGTATAGGTGACTTCTGCTAGTCACTAGAGTTCTGTGGAAAGATATTTTTTTATTATGAAATTAGATAAATGTAGAATTTTACTGTCGTGTCAAATGTATTCCAGCTAAATACTTGTCAGCTTTGTGATGTATGACTTACCAATGTAAAATGAAAGTGGGGTGTTATTTTTGTTTTATTTTCTTAGCTTCAAAAAGACTTAATTGAAGAAAATCTGATGACTGGTGTTATACAGGAAACTGAATTCAGTGCAAAAGTCACTACTAGCTGTTACGCTAGGATGTTTCATGAAGAACTGAGGTGCCTGAGTCAAAGAGAGCAGTTAACCAGAAGCTGAGTACATTAAATTACCTTGTTACAGAGTATCGCGACTTCCTGGTTTTCAACTGTCCCTAAGATTTCTGGGTTGCTGGATGCATAGTGATCCAGTTTCAACAAGAAATGGGAGT
Organism: Chauna torquata; assembly: GCA_013399475.1. NCBI lineage: Eukaryota > Metazoa > Chordata > Aves > Anseriformes > Anhimidae > Chauna > Chauna torquata. Next base: position 50,851 of record VXAL01010528.1, on the reverse strand, counting down.
CCATTAAAACTCTGTTACTGGACTGTGTACTCCAGCCACTGAACTATATTATACTTGTCCACACCCAGAGGAAGGCTCAGTGCTCTGGATCCTGAATGGATGAAGATGGAACTAAAGTGCCAGTGAAAGACAGAAATTGATACAAAATTTAATTTTTCATATTTCTTATTTAACATTTCTTATTTGTTGACTGTGGATAATGCTTCAAGAGGGAGCACAGAATCATCACATTTTAGTCTGGGGATTAAATTGGTTGGCACTTGGTTTATTTCACAAAAACACCAGTTCTTACAGAAATGTAGATACATATGCTTCAAAGTCATAGCTAGTTTTGAATATCCCAGATGTTATAAACTATATCCAAATGGCTAGATTTTCTGTCCTGGTAAAAGAATTCATGCACCATGTGTAAGAACAGAGCTGACTGGTGGTATATCCTTAGCCATGTACTGCTAAGTGTCAGCGTGTTTTTTTTTCCTAATGTATTAGACTAAAGTGAAGTCTAACTCTTTCATCTCTTTCTGTCAGGCCTCTGCCCTCTTGCAGTAACTTCTAGAACTCTTGACATGCAGTGTTTTCCTATTGCTGTTTGAGAGATTTGTGGGAAAGTGGTCTAGTTTGACATCAGTGAAGAGCCTTGAAATAAGAATTTGTTGCTTCCTGTTCCAGGTAAGATGAGGTTTTGATGTTCCCATAAGTGTGACACAAAGTAGCAAGCCAGAAAACCTACTAAAATAAATCTACTATTTCTTTGAGTCAGTTTTTAAAATAGTGAATGTAATTTACCTCGAATTGTTTCAAAGTACTTCTCTTGTGATAGAGAAGAAAATTCAGGAGGTAACAGTATGCAAAAGCTTTCCTCTTTCTAACCTGGAATCAAACTGGAAACTTGTCTGCAACAAGCTCAGGCTCCTGCAGCTAGCCAACTTTGTGGCATGAATTGTGACATGAATACTAAAGAACAAAGAACAGATTAAAGGTTTGTATAGTCCAGTCCTCCATCTGTGCTCAAAAGCAGATATGTGTGAGTGTGTGTGTGTGTGTATATATATATATATATGTATATATGCGATTCCTCCCAAAATGTTCTCCAGTACTGAACTGACCATATCTGGTATGTTCTGTAGCTAATGTCCCATGGTGAATTCTTCTTTTTTGAATGTATCTAATAATTTTAAAACATTCAGTAAATAAATTTAAATTCATAGTATCCACAGTATGTCAAAGTATTTTACAAATTAATTGCAGGTTATAGGGAGAAGTTTCTTACATTTATTTTGAGCATGGCACTATCTTCATCTGATAACTCTAAAGTCTTCTCCTATTCACCTTCTCCATAGCCTCTCGTGACAGGTCACTGTGGTATCCCTATTGAGGTGTCTTTTGCAGGCTGAAAATCCCTTTGTATTTGGTCATTCCCTATATAGAAACTGGTATGCAACTTTGGTTATTTTTCTCATTCTCTCCAGTGTCTTTTCTAGTTTTATTGTATCATTTCTGAGATGGCTGGGACAGGAGGGATACTTAAAGTTCAGGCACTCCATTTTTTTTTCTAGTATGACAGTATTTTCTGGTTTGTTTGTTTGTTTGTTTGTTTTTACTCTTCTAGTAATTCCTAATTGTTCTATAGGCTCCATTTTCTGTTGCTGAGCATTAAACTGATGGTCTGTACTTTATTTCCTGAGCAGGCAATAAGCATGTCAGAGATTATCACTGAATATGTACAGATACAATTGATTTTTGCCATTTCCCTTTCTTTGCACGCATGAATATGATTTTCTGAGGGGTGATGAGTGGATATTTATCTCGACTTTAGGACTTCAGTAATGCTTTTGACACTGTTTCCCATATCATCCTTGTAGACAAGCTGATGAAGTACAGGTTAGATAAGTAGACAGTGAGGTGGATTGAAAACTGGCTGAATAAATGACTGCACTGAGAGTGCTGTTGTCAGTGGCACAAAGTCTGGTTGGAGTTACTAGTGGTGTATCCTGGGGTAGGTGTTGTCTATAATGATTTGGACGATGGGGCAGAGTGCACCCTCAGCAAGTTTGCAGACGATACAGAACTGGGAGGAATGGCTGACGCACTGTGTGGTTGTGCTGCAGTTCAGAGGGACCTGGACCGACTAGGGAACTGGGAGGAGAGGAAATGCACAGTGTTCAATGAAGGGAAGTGCCAACTCCTGCACCTGGGGAGGAAAAAGCCCATGCAGCAGTGCACAGTGGGGGGCAACCGTCTGGAAAGCAGCTCTGCGGAGGAGGACCTTGTGGTTCTGGTGGACAGCAAGCTGACAGCAATGTGTCCTCATGGCAAAGGCTGACGGTATCCTGGACTGCATGAGGAGGAGCATTGTCAACAGGTTGAGAACTCCATCAATGACATCTCTCAGATTATAAAACTGGTAATTAACTCCAGTGCTGTTTTTTCTATCTTCTGTCTTTCATAGTTATTTATTCATTTGAAGACTTTCTTTGCATTTCCTGGAAGTTTCTGTAAGGGTCTTTAATGAAAGGCATTGTTGAAAGCCTTTGGAAATCCATTTGTAGGAAATGATCTTTGTCTGCATGTTTACTGACTCCCTTGAAGAAGTCTAGTACATTTGTGAGGCATAACTTCTCTCTGCCCATGTTGACTATTCCACAATATACTATACCTATCCATGTGTCCACTTGTTTTTATCTTTTCTATCAGTTAGCAGCAGAAACATCTGGTTAACTCTTCTGCACTTTTCTTAAACTCACAGAAACCCTTTTAAAAATTACAACTGTTAACCGTTTTCCATTCTTATAGTGATGAGATCTGGCACTCATCCTTGAGTTCCTTTAGCCTTCTTAAAGGATTAGCATTGGCTCTTGGCAGTTTGTTGCTATTCCTTTTATTTATCATCTCTAAAATATTTCTGTTGCCACTTCCATTTGAATAATTTCTCTGGTGTTTGGTCCAGGATGATGAAATTTAGGCTGGCAACCTCATGAAACTCCTCCACAGTGAATACAGAAGCAAAGAATGAGTTTACATATTATGTTGTTTATCTGTTCCAACTGTCCTTCCTGTACCTCAGGGCCAGGCTTCTTGTTCCAGTGCATTTATTAGTTTTTATGCCTGTTGTGAATTATTCACCAAATCGTTTTTGACATGCTTTTAATGTTTAACTTCGTTCTTTTTTATTTTCTTCATTTAAATGCAATTCAGCTTTTTCCAAGGACATCTTCTTACTTTGATCAGCTTCTTTTACTACCTAACTGGTCCTTCTTCTGTTTGTGTGATTTTTCTAAAGTCTTTCTTAAACAGGTTGTATGGTACCCAGAATAAGTTGGTGCCCCCCTCCAAACATGTTTAGCTATCCCTTTATTTTTTATACTTTCCCTTTTTGAAATTAGGCATTGCTGTAGTAGATGGTTTGATGTTTATCAGTCTTGCAATAATAATATTGTCAGCTATAACCCTTTCAGAGTTTCTGATATACTTATGTTGTATCAGCATCCTCATTTAAAAAAAGAGAGGAATTCTACCCTATGCCTCGTCTTAGACTACTGCCGCTTTTGTAGAACAGATATATTTGATCTGATTTACTGGGTTTTTTTTTGTGCCTTTTTTGTATGGGACTCTGAAGTAGGCCTTGCTCCTGATTCTGTGCTCCTTACTCAGAAAAAGGCCACGATAGTGTTACTGATTGTTCCTAGGGCTGTGCTTTGGTTAGGAAATATTTCTACAATAAAGTGTATGACACTTTAGATATGCACTTATTTGCACGTTTTCACCCTGTGCAAATATAAAAGTTAAATTAGATAAGAATAGTTTGTTCATTTTCAATATTTTACATCATTTTATCTAATGAAATGCAATGGTTTTAATAAACTATATTGACTGTTCAGTATTGCCATGATAGTGTTGTTGAGGAAATACAAACATCTTTTCCATGTTCAGTGTTTCAATTTTCATTTTACAGAGACAAACTTTATTATTTTTTTTCCTCAGAGACACACTGAGATCATCCACTTTCTATAGGGGAACTCACGATACATCAGGCAAGGAGAATTTTGTTTACTGAAACAGAAGAAAATCTGAAGAGCTTGCAAAAGGTTGAGAATCTGATAACAAGCCATGTAGTCACAGACATATTTATTGGGAATTACAAAGTAAATAGTAAAAGGGTGTGGAAGAAACACGTGGATGGATGAGTGTAAGGAAAACAGATTGATTTCCTTTTTTCACAGTTGCTCTGACTCTTCCTCCCCTTACCTTTTCTTCCATCTTGCACTGCTTCCAGACCTCAGGCATTCTCCTGACCATTCACATTCATTCTTCACACTGAAACTTTCATTCACCCCATTACAAATGCTAACCAGCACACCTTGCAGAAGTGCCATGTACTGGCTCCATCCTTTTCGTTGGTACAGCATGTCCTCAGTAAGCAGAGAGCAAAGGAAAAAAGCAGGTCGTGATCAATAGATGTATTAGAGACAGATCCAGAATACCTAGTATATATGAAGAACAATTGCCACTTTCATCTGCAGCATTGGCTCATTCTTCACAGTGAGATATTTTTAGCTGATACTATCTTGATAAGAAATACAACTTGAAAATTGCAAATAGCAAGAAAATTGACATGTAAAAGATGAGTATATTTTGCAGTGCAAGACTGGTAATGGAAGTCTTGTTCTTTAAATCATTTAAGTGACATTAAATATAAATTGTGTATTAATGTTTGCTTTGGCAATCCTTATCACCTATGTAAAGTGAGACATGGAAACAAGAGTTTAAAATCTCACATAGCAGAGAATCTACAATACAGTACTCTTAGATCTCTTATGGATCAAAATATTTGCTTTATACACTGTATAAAACAGTGTTAAAGCATAGCGAGACCGATCATGTAACCATCCTGTGAAGAAAGAACATATACGTTTGATAAGTAAAATATTGTCAATGGAAAATTATTTTTTAACCTGTTTTAGAAGCTTTCTTACATATATCTGTATCAAACTCTTCAGTTCATCAATCTTATTTTAAAAAAATCTTGCCTTCAAAAATTTGAAAAAATTAATATTTAACCCCAGTATTCTTAAGTTATTTAATGTTGTACTACAGTTTTTTGTAGCTGTAATTTATCCATTTTAATGAGAAACGCATTAACCCCATGTGATTATCATCATTAATAAGCATTCACTTGAATTACTTTGCAGCACTGTGTTCTGGTACTTGTTCACAGTTGCTTATAAATATTTTCTTTCTGCCAGATAACTACTTTAGTAGCAATTTTTTTTTTTCTTCAGGAAGAGAAATATAATTGCTTAGAAAACAGCCCCTAAATAGCAGAGCTTTGTAGCTAGATGATGCTTTTTCACCTCTTCTACTTGATAAATAAAAGCTTCAGTAAATAGTTTTACTTCAAGAAAAAGATGGTTTTGAATTTTTTTTTTCTAGTTGCATTTATAGAAAACCAAGACAGTAAGGTGTTCTGGAAAAAGATTTGATTGTATAATCCTTTTGGATAGAAAAGGAAGAAAGCGTGCTACTTGACTAAGAAAAGTAGGTAAACACTACTTGATTGAGTTGGGCTGTCACACACTGCTAATTCTGCTTAGGGAAAATGGATAAAAATAGAGAAATACCGACTTTTTGACTATGGATGATAATTTTCTCCAAAATCAATCTGTTTAAATTTTTAAAACACTTTCACTTTCCCATACTCTCAGTCTGCTTAGGTATATTTTTCTTCAGTTCCTCCTTTGCATCAGTAAATCTAGAAATTTAGTAAAAAATTTTGCTTTTAAAATTTTTCACTATTCACAGGAAGCTGGGATCGTTTAGACTGGAGGAGGCTCAGTGGTATCTCAGTGTGTATAAATTCCTGGTGGAAGGGAATGAAGATGGTATGACACACTCTACAGTGTCTTTTACAACAAATATACTGCTGGGATCTTATATCTAGTTTGTGTGGAATCAGTCTTTGAGTCTGTGTATCTATCAGTATTTTAGTAAGAGACAGCTACGAGAACTTGCAAAATTCAGGATAAGTAGCTAAGATCATTATTAATAAGCCAGGAAGGATCAACTACTTCTGTTTTCCAGCACCTGAATTTATCGTATAGGAACTACAGCATATCTTCTAGGTAGAACATCCAATCCTGCATTAAAGCAAATCAAAAGTTCTGTAAACCAAGATACTATAGGATGGCAGCTGTTCTCTCTCATTTATTAACTGTTCACTTGGAGATATTAAGCAGCTTCCATCTGGCTGGAAGTGGCTACTAGAAACCCCATTTTTTAAATAAGGATTTAAAAAAATCTCTCCCTAACTGGTCACTTGAATTAAAGCCTTGAGGAGCACCTCCATGAAAAAGTCTTAGAACAATCCGCAAAAGAATTTTGAAACTATAATCTTTAAGGAAGCTATACAACACATATGTGTGGATAGAACCAGGCTAATGCACACAACTACAGATTTGCTGAATTTAGGAAGACTAGCTAAACTGTCTTGGAATCAAGGTTCCCAAAGGTCAGCATCCCACTATCCGTGTGATGTGAGTTCTGGTTAGTTCAGGATTTCGTTGTTCTGTACAGCACCTGAGAAAGTCTAAGAGGTAAAAAGAGATCTGATTGGGACTTTGATGCAGTCTGAAACAGAAATTTGGGACTGATCTTTCTAGAATGTTGAAATGCCAACAGTCATAAAGATCAGAATTTATCCTGTTTAAGCTGCCTAGCTTCCAATGAAGAGTTTTCATGGACAAGTAAAACAGAACACATCCAGGAGCAATTTCTGCACCTTTTCATATGTTGCCATTGAAAATTCTAATTTTTGCAGGGGAAACGACCAAAGCAGTAATGAAGGAAAGTAAGTACTCAGATGTCCAAAATAAAATCCCATCCCTTGTGGCCACAGTCAAGTTGCAATTCTGTAAGTACTATAATGCAAGCTGTACCTTCGGTGCAGCGCCCACTTTCTGTGGGCAGACTAGATGCCATTGTCAGACTGTTTTGGTGCCCTTACGTGGAATAGCACTACAAGATGTAATTCAGAGCAGTACTGCGGCCTTTGTTATGAAGGATAGCAGGCTAAATCACTGCGCGGCTTCTTCTGATTTGTGACTTTGCTCATTTGTACCAACCAACAAAAAAACGTACCTGTTGCCAAGTCCAGTAGCCCAAGAGAAGCAAGGTTGCTGCACCTCCATGCCCCCAGGTCCAAGTGGTAGTGAGCCTAAGCACACATTCCCAGCCAGCACAAACGCACACAAAACACGTGCACGGTACATACATAAACAGAGCATCACGAACAGGAAACAGCACTCATGGAAATACGAGCAGGACCAACGGCCTCATCCTATTTCCCCCTTCTGGCTGAGCAGAATGAAGTGGTGGCAAGTAGAGACAGACATACAGTGTCTGTCCCTGCAGTGACTGGGCTTAGGCATGCCATCTATCCAGCGGCTGGCCCCTGCATCTCCACTCTCCCCTCTTGCTGCCACCTGTGCACGTGCTGCTCCAGCAGTGGGTGCAGACCTCCCCTCCTTGAAGACACCAACATGTGCACACACACACACACACACTCCCTCCCTCTGTCCACTAACTGGCCTTACACAATCGAGTCTACCCCATAACTGGCCCTTGGATCCTCTGGTCTCCAGTTGCCTCTGGGGGAGAGGTGCAGAGGAGGCCACACAATTATCCCTCAGCCACACACTTCATGCTAACTGGGCTTCTGCCCTCAGATGGAGAAGGGTAAAAGGAACTTTTCAAACACAGCCCCATAACTGTTGGTACTTCGGTTTATCCTGAGAAGTTTTTTTAAAAAAAAATCTTACAGAGAGTAGATTCCATGAACATACTATACAATGAATTTAAGTACAAAGGGGTTTTGATGATATATCATCATCAACATTGTACCCTTAAAAATTAATTAAGACTTTCGTCTCCTACAAAATGCATTATTTTTCTCATTTGTCATATGTAGAATAGTATTAACCCAACAGTCCATTTGATAGAATGGTACTGAGCTACAGAACTTCCTTAGCATGCATGCAAATAAAAGGCTGTGGCTTCACATCAGTTGTCACTGTGTATGATAAGATGCACTGTGCTGCACCCTGGCCTTTATGCATTTTATAAAACAGCTAACTTCTGTTACCCAAGATCCCTTTTACCTAACTTCTCTGAAATTTGATCTAAAGGACATACTTTTTATTATTACAATGGCTATTACCTCTTTCCCAAGCAGTTTTTGTTTGTTTGTTTGTTTTGAATAGTATGAACTTCTACAAGATAGAGAGACAAGACTTACGTATTTTAAGGTACTTTTATTTAATAAATAACTTCAGTAATAGCACTGTAAAAAGTGAACATCTGTTAAAATAAAAAGGCACTTAAAACAAGAATATGACTATGATGCAGTTTGAATGGTCAAAGGCAAATATACATGGCACATGTCAAAAATGTGTGACTCGTCACATGAGAAACTACGCAATCTTAGCTACAGGGCAAAGGCAAATTTACAGCTAAGACTGCCCCTGGGAAAAAAAAAAAAAAAAAAGCTTGTGTCGATACAAAAATATTACAAAAAGAATCGCAACCAAATACGTTAAAAAGATTAGAAGGGTGACAAAGCACCAGGCTTTAAACTAAGGAAACATTACAGAAGAAAGACACAGTATGACATAAGGCCCTTATGTGTTTTGAGGATGTCTTGGTAAAGTACTTCATGATACTGCCACCCAGGGCTTGAATTTACGAAGAAAAACTAAGCAAGTTACCAGTCAGCAACTTTTTTAGTAATGGCACGTGTTTTAAAGCTATTTATTCCTTCTTAAAATTCTTTCCAAACCATTTCATTTTAACCATAACCTGGCAATAAGCAATTAAAAAATTAAAAATAAGTATGCACATGCTTTTTCAGTCCTTTACACTGTTCGTTTCCAACTTAGTCAACTTACCATATACTTAATCATATATCTAGCAAGTAGAACACCAGTTATTCACCAGCTCCATGCTACATGAGTTTAATTTTATCTGCAAACTCAAGCCCTGATTTCCCTGTAAAGCTAAAATTTTAATACTAAATGGCTAGGCAGAGCCCGCGTGCTGATTGCTTTAACCATTTCCCTCCCAGTCATGTCATAGCAGTATCGCACCCTGTAGAAGATCTAGATTCACAGCACGGGAGTGGAAAAGGTCAAAAAGGCACCATGTGACCTTAGCTGACTAGGCTACACAGTCTCAAGTTTTTTTTGTCAGACCCCTGGCACTGATTATTTTTATTTGCAAAAAAAATAAAAATAAAAAAATTACATATGGTACATTCTCAAAACCTGAACAGGAAAACAAACCTATACGTAATGAATTAGTAAAATCACTGCAGTTTGCCCTAAATCTATCTTACTGTGACTACAAAAATTGCTACGCTGCATACAGTGTTGTGAAGTTATACAAGCAGTGTTCATTTTCCCTCATATTTAGGATTGACCACAGTTGTCACTGCACTCTTGTAAATAGGATTTTCACCCTAGAAAAAGAAAAATATTTATATTAACATTCAAAGAGATGAAAAAAGCACTGTTTGCAATAAGTACGAAAATTAGCTTAAGAAATTATCCATTAATGTTTTGTTTGTACACAAACAGCTTAAGTCAAACTAGTTTTCCCTCCAGCAACTTTAACAAAGGCATGCTCAGCTAATAAAGCAAAGGGTTAGGGCATGATCCTATTCAGTTTTGGCCACAGATTTCCTTCAAAGCTGCTGAACCTCATATGCTCATATCTCAGGGCTGAGCAGTCAACTCAGGTCTGCAGCCCATTATGTTTTTGTTTAAAGAAGAACAGAACTGCAAACGATATCATTTGAAACTATGACTGATCACAGACCACATTCTGCTATAATTAACATTTAAATAGCTTATTTGATATTATAATTAATTCTAGAAACAGAGTAGAAAGGCTTGTACTATTTTAACAATACATGTTCAATATTAATGTTGAACATTAGCACTTGTCCTCATTTTATTCCTGCAGATCCCCCCCCCTTCCTCGCACGCACAAAACGCATAGTTAAAACTAAGAGATTGCTGTACTGGTGCAAATGCTGCAATAAAAACATTATTGCTACTGATACGAGAAATGCCTACATAACTTGTCTCTCTCTCTTACTGAGATTTGAAAACCTCTAAAATAAGCTTATTTTAAATTTAAGCTTCCTTTGTTCCCAGGTTTCCTTTTATCTCAGTAAATCTTACTCCATGTATGGTACATCCTTGCACACCTAAGATGAATAGCTTGAACTCTAAATGAACAGATAAATCTTATTAGAAGAAAGTGCTACTGCCAGAATTCTACCAAAGCAGCCTGGATCTCCAGTACCGTATTCTATCACAACTGAACTTCAAGCTAAATAAACACCATTTACCAATATGAAGCTCTTCTGTGCATGTACGAATAATTCCTCAGGAAATTCACTACGGAGCAGATGTCAGCCTGAGCAGAGTTCTGGCCAGAACCATATCTGGCCTTCATTAGCAGTAGGGGAATCTCTCTCCCCCCTTTGAAATTCCTCCCAACTGAGATAGCTTATAACATCATAATTCAATTCTACTCTATTAAACTACAAAACACTCTAAATATTTCAAGTTAAAGCTATTTTTCCTACAGTCAAAGGAAATCCTCCTCCTACTCCCCAACTCTAGATGTCAATTATTATTATTTTTTTTTAAATCTTTGATAGTCTGGCTTTAGGTGTAGAGCAAAATTTGTCTGGTGGAGACTTACTGCTTTAATAAAGTAGAATTTCAAGTAGTTTTTTATTGTTCTTCACATGGCACTTGAGATCAGATGGCATATAGCAGGTGTTCCAGAAAGTGTCAAAAACTAAGTGACAAATATTTACCCATAAAATAAGTTGCATCTTGCCATGAGAAGCTGTTCTGAATATTCATTTTATTTCTAAGAAACTTGAAGCCCCTACAAATACATGTGATTTACAGAGATCAGGCATGCCTGTTTTCTCCAGGGTCATACAACTACAAATACCACAGGATGTGCCAAAAGGTGACAAGGCAAGCAAGAAACCACTTGGTCTGAAACTTTCATATCAATTCCTGGGAAGTTTGTTGCCTTCTGTTTGCAAGACCTGGTACGGGACAAGCGACAGGTCTTGCAAAACAACAGCGGCTGCTGCTAGGGCAAGGCCATTTAGCTGATGTTCTGCCTTTCTGTCGCAGTTCCTCTCAGACAAAAGGTATTTCTCCTTAAAGTAGGCTTTTCTACATGCAGAGAACAAAGAGGCACATCCAATCTTGCTAGATCTGAGACCCCAGCCTAAACTCTCAAGTCCAGAAACTGGACTGCTGGACATTTGTCTTTTCCCTGGAAATCAAGATTCTCTCCTTACTCTCCTCAAGACCTGAGTCAGCATCATCTGGTTTGAGGTGAAGTTGGAACTAGGTGTCCAGTGTTGGCTAAACTTCACAAATACACAGTAATGGCAGAAGACCCTTCTATCAGATCCCAGGCGAACTCTCTCTTCATTAAAAATCTGTCATCTACTGGTTTGGAAAGGGATGGGGAGCTGAGGGAAAGAATTTCTTTATTATGAAAATACAGTGTTGTGGCTAGTTCTCAGCCAGACAAATTATCAAGGCAAATTACTTGCACCCCCTCCCCAGAATATTTTTATTAAAAGGTTTTGCAACAGTAAGGTACAGATTAAACTGAAAAAAGTACCCAGGGATGAGGGATTTCACCAGTAACTGAAATACCTCATTATGCCTCAAAGTGCTTGGCGATGTATGTTGATTGTTTCCTAAACAAGTTTTAACAAAGAGTTCTAAAAAACAAAACAGAACAAAAAACCCCCCCAAAACAACAGTAAAATAAATTTATAATGCAGGGAGGCCTGTAAGCTTAATAGGCTGTATCCTACGTAGACTAGAAAATAACGCGCACAGCTTTTCAACAGCAAGGCGTTATGTAACGCTTGTTATATTGCGCTTTTAACCCTCCACGTTTACAAAACAGACTACCCCCAGCACATGCAGGGAGGTATATGCTTACATTTTCTTATTTGTAAAAGAGAGAGAACTTCCATCAGGTATTGCAGAAATCAGTCCAAAGGTAGGATTAAAACCTGGAAATTTGCAGGGTGCAGCTTATGCAATTAATTTGAATTTAGAATCAGGTTCAAAATGCAATTTGCAAAAGATGACTGTAAATATTTATTATAATGCTTTTTCAAGAGAAAGCATGATTTGAAATGTACATGCTCTTTCTTTCGCATAAAGCCTATTCACAAAGAAAGTGAAATGCTGTACTGTCTTCCCCCTGCTCGCATTTTACGTTTCCAAGAACTCTTAGAAACACAGTGGGATTTAGGTCACAGAATAAGGCACTTAACCAGGTATCTCCCCACGTCAGCTGAGTGTCTCCATTCCCACTACAAATCATGGAGATTCAGTCAACACAGTCAGAACAGTTCAGCTTAACCTAACCTTACGTTTGATCAGCTTAGCAGCTCCTGTGGCTATACTGCCTGTAACCAGAACACAGGCGCCCAAATATCTTCTGTTCGACAGGCACTGACAGCAGTGGCCTTGCCAGCCATACTCAGTCCCTGCGTCTCAGCCCTGGCTCGGGGAGGTCTTCTAGATAGACAGCTTATCATTAAAACTAACATGGACGTAGTAAATAAACGTGCACTAGTCTAACACAGCTCTCACCTCACCAAGGCCCCCTCACAGCTGGCACATGGTATGAACTTTCAGAGGTTAGCAGCATTCCATATTTTTAACTGGCCACTAAAACATGGTATTCCAAACTTGCTTAGACAAGTACTACTGCTTTTCAAGTCAACCCATTTCCTTTGTGCCAGTGCAGAAAATACACTGGCTTAAGCGTGCAAAGTTAGGAAAAACACTTATGCCACAGGCCCTTATAAATGAAAACATCACACACACTTAAACAAAAATAACAACAACAAGATAAAACAAAAATCAACAAAAAAACTATATGCAAGATAGAGTGAAATACATTGGAATAAAGATAGAGGTATTTAAAAAAGTACCTTCAACAGAGAATAAAGAGTTATGTTCCTGCAACAGTATTCATTTTTAACTAGACTGGCCTGTTCAGAGGTAAAAGTCCAGTGTTGTATAAAGATGAACTTATATAGGATGTTTGATTAACCTTTTTATTCATTTTTTTCCTCCTTGGACTTACTGTTTCAACAGTCACCTGAAATACCTGTATAGTGGGTTTAAGTCCTAAGACACTGTAAGCAGCTGCAGTCCAGAATATTTAAACTCACCCAAATACATTGTCCAAGAGCTGGCTCATACTGTTTTCAGCTCTCATATTGTTATTTTATTCATTATTTTATTATCATCATTATTATTCATTATTTTACAGTAATATAAGACAAGTCATCTGCCAATCTGTAAATATGGCAACTGAAGCAGAGGGTAAAGCAAAGGCTAAGGCTGAGGGCAATACAGGTGACAAAGGACGTCACCTACGATGACTGGAAGACTAGAAGAAAACAACTAGCCTACAGTTAAGCAAATACTCTTAACAGCACAAATCTAAACCATGCAGTCAGTGAAGACAAAATCCAACAGCAGTGGAAGGACACTAAGACAGTAGCTATGCTGCAGGACAAACTGAACTCGGTTTGACCAAGTGGCTTGAGCAGCAGCTGCGAGGGAGCTGCGGTGACAACCCATTCACTGTGCCACAGACCGGGCCTGGTAAAGCATCCGGGCACCACGGCGAGCTCTGTGCTGCCGCAGCTCTGCTCACTGCCGTAACCGAGCCACGTGCGAGTCCGACTGCTATGGAAGGAGGGGAAGGGTTACACAAACTGCATGCAGTTTATTTTATAGTATATGTATACACCGGGAGGGAACTTATTCCAGGGGATTCTTTGTAATGGGATTTCAGAAGACTTGCTTGGCAATACGAAACAGCTCTTTCTTCACCTTGTATTAAATCAAAGCTTACTTCAACAAATTAAAAGCCCCAGAAAATCTTAGTTATAGGCAGAATGAGGATTTTCTCCTTTTTCTTCCTATGGCTGACCTACTCTGCCAATACTTTCTGGTGGCCAATAAACCTAAAACTGGCTCCCTCTCTCCCCAGAGTTGAGAGATTTCTATGAATACTGGAAAGGATGAAATCATACACCTTCACATTTCTTTTAATTTTCACAGTGAGTGAAACAAAAAGGCAGAATTCACTCTCTGTTGAGAGAAAGCTTTCTGCAAGAAGTAAATTTTGAGGAGAAATGGCAACACTGAGGACATTATATACTGGGAGAGTCACGGGGTAGAGAGTGAGAACAAAGAATGGAAGTTACACACCATGTGGTTTGTTACATGCTTGTTCTCCACGCAACAGAACACACACAATTCAGTGAACAGCAGAAAAGAAGGTAACAGACTTAAACAGATGCACTATGTGAAATATTAGAGACGAGCAAGAACTCAGTTTTCTCCCCAAAATAATCAACTCTGAGAAGAAAAAAATGGAAGGAAGGTGAATGTGGTCAGTGTGGCAAGCAAAACGAACTTTTTTTTTTTTTTTTTACAATCAATTTTGGACACACTGGAAAATGAAATGATTGTAAAGAGAAAAGGAAAGTACATTTCATACTAGCTAGAGCTCAGAATGCTAGACAAAGTATTTGAAAATGCCATCACAGTGAGGACAAGTAAAAGCTTAAATACTTTTAATTCCTATTTTCTCCCCTCATTTTCTCTTTACAAAATCTTTCAAGTGCAAAAAGGGAAACAGCAGACAGAGTAAAATTAGACAGAGAGATCCTTCCCTTCCACTGGCTCCTGAAAAAAGCCCTTTGACATTTAAAGGGATATGCTGCCTTCCCCACTTTTTCAGATCCCACTCCCCCCCTTTAAATCAGATCTTCTGCATTTCTTCCATCTCAACACTCTTGACATCCACTCCCCTACTCATCCTCCCTTTCTCACTCCTTCCCCAGCAACTGAGAAACACAGGGAAGGAGAAGAATTCTAAAGCATTCAGGAAAGTGCAATCTCAAAGTCTACATGGGATATCCATCACTTCTGGTTCACTGTCTTGCTCTTCTGAATACTGCTGTTTTTCCTTGGGTATGAAGAGAACTAAAGTCAGCATTTCCAAACAGAAATTAGATGTTCAGACAAAGTTTAGGAGGGACTAAGAAACTGTGTCAAAATACATCTGGAGGGGACAAGAACATTTCCTTCTCTCCTATGCATGTTCTTTTCTAAGGAGGTCCCCAGGCTGACTGAGCTACAAGGATAGATATTGCCAGTTACAACAGAAATAGGGATGGAAAAAATAAGATGCATATTTAATTATCAAATGAGTAGAGTATATGCATTTCACACTTTGAATACAGGATAGTTCTATGCTAGGTTAATAAGCCAAAGCTGTTAAAAAAACACAACACATCTCTAAGGCTATTCTGAATGTTCCCAGAGTTATTCTAATAAAAACAATGATATTTATAGGCTGGGATATCTCAGGAATATCTAAACTAGCTTTGCAAACATATCAGCTTTAAGCAAACTGACTGCTGATTTGAGGGTGTAGAAGATAAATCCTTCCCTGAACACTGTGCTTCTTCACAATCCAAAGAGCTTCTTTCATCCTAAGAACTGTTCTATCATATACCCACATATTTATCCACAAGTAGTTCATTTAAAAATATATCACTTGTAGAACAGTTTAAGCCAGTACTGGTGGTATTAGTAAGTAAGCAGTCTTTCTGTCGAAACAAGTTAGATTTTCAAGCTGCATTCTTTAAAACCTCAGAATCAAAGCAGCAGTAGATAAACTGAGCAAGACTCAAATTGTGATTAACTGACTGACACACAGTGAGTTTGAAGTGACATGCAAAGGAAAAAAAAAAGGAAGAAAATGAAAGAAGATACAAACTGAGACTTAGAGACCAGCTTTACGTCCATAGTTTGGATTCTTGAAATTGTTAATAGGACTCTTGTATATTGGATTTTCTTGCTGAAGTAAAAGAAATGGTCAATGTCGAATAATTCAACAGGAAAAAAAAGTAACATTCTCAACTATCACCAAAAAAATCATGCTATATATATGTAAAGAAAACTGTTAGTAATATTTTTCCAGCGTAGAATTAATTAATTGTCTTAAATAAAAGCTAAAGACTTAAGAGTTTTTTTAAAAATTATTCTCTCATCAACTGTACATGGATTAACCTATAGAACAGTAGCATAGGGTTTTTGATTAGCAGATTCCCAAAATTTCCCAGCGGCAGAGACCCAATAGCATATGTAAGCCTACAGACCATAGGCTTGCTTTTCTTACATATTTTTTCCTATTGTAAAGAGGTTGGGAAGATTTCAACAAAGCAGCACCAATCACGACCTCGCGACCAGTTACTGAAATCTCCCTACTAATCCTGTATGAATATTTACAAGAACTCTTTCATAAGCATAAAATTTTCTTCATTTTATACAAAAGTGATTTTCATCTTCTAACAGACATTTTAACAGTATCTTGTAGAATGTGGTGCAGCCGCAAAGCTGAACTGTCACCATCACATTTTATCTCTGAAATTTTATTCCATCTGAGGTTATTACTCACTTTTCTAAGCCAAGATGTACTTCTCGAAGAGGACTGTTTTGGTTTTTTTGTTTGTTTTGTTTTGCTATTGGTAACAAATGACACGTTTTAAGATCAGCTTAAAATAAGGATATTTCTGTATTCCTCTCCTATGGAGAAACAATCTGAAACATGTAGGGCATGTGAACAACAATCTTCTATTCCTCATTAACTACTGTAGCTTTTATACAGATAAAAGCCTCCCAACTTACCGTATCCCACTTGGCATTCATCTTCTCCTTTTCAAATTTAGCAAATTCTCTTCTGTCGTGAATGATCATTAGTAGTTTCCAAATCAATAACAATGCAAGTCCAATAAGAACAATTCCAGCAACCACACCAGCTACAATGGGAATGATGTCAGGGCCACTAGGGCATTCTAGGGAACAAAACAAGGGAAACGTGATTTTACAAAGGTGAAGGTAATACGTATGCAGATGCTTTTAAAATTTTGTACTGAAGCTAGTATTTGGAGTATCAGAGACATGCTAATACTACTTTCACTTCAAGTTACTGAAGTTTTAGAACAGTACATCCTGCAACATTCCGGCTTATTTCTAATCCTTCTAATTTTTGTTTAATCTTAGCAGTAGAATAATTAATACTCTGATGAGGAAGTCTATACACTGCTAACCTCTTATGCTATTCATCTACAGTATGAGAATAAACTAACTAGCAATTGTATTTTAAACATGCAAGAGCTTTAAGTCAAAGGTGATGCTAGAGGGATAAACCAACAAGAGTACAAATGCAGATTAACAAGATACTCTGTCAACAGCAATACAGAAAACAGGTGTTCCTCATTTTACCTCAGAGTGTAAGTAATATAGAGATAAACAACATCTCTCTATATTAGCAACTAACACTTTGCTTCTATGTGACAATATTTTATATTTCCTCATCTTGGGAATTGATCTCTACTGAAGGAAAAAAGCCATCGTCTTTGGATAAAAATATCATACACTTTCAATATAAATGAATGTTTGAAAAGAATAATACAGATGAAAAATGATTTAAGGTGGCTGACAAAAATGATAATCCTCTAAAAATAACTCCCTCTTTTTAAAATTGATATAAAATTCTCAATAGTCACAAACTGAACAAGGGCTTTTGTAGAGCTCAATGCACAGACTGAAGGTATCACAAGCAAACACTACTCCTGTTACTTCCCATATCAACGCTGCTTCCACGCAAACTGCAGACTCATAATCTTGGTAGCTGCTGCTGCAGGAGTGAGGGAAGCGGGAAGGGACATGCCAGGGATTCCTTGGGAACCGGTAAGGAACAAGTGTCAGCTCCACCAAAGCTCTACCAAACAAAGCTTGTTCCTTCAGTGCCTGTATCACACAAAATCACGGCGCCTCCTGCTGCATGAAGACTTAACCAAGGCAACAGAAATTTATCTGTGA
Organism: Chauna torquata; assembly: GCA_013399475.1. Taxonomy (NCBI): domain Eukaryota; kingdom Metazoa; phylum Chordata; class Aves; order Anseriformes; family Anhimidae; genus Chauna; species Chauna torquata. Next base: position 32,816 of record VXAL01010528.1, on the reverse strand, counting down.
AGAAAAAGGTCAGACACCAAACACACAGTGCATGTGTTGACTTGACCTAAAAGAAGATGGGGCTCAAGATCTTCCTCTACACTTTGGTTTACATTTCCGGAGAATTTACAACATTCTTAACTGGAAGTGGCATTTAACTCTGAGAGGGACCTAACCACCGATGTGTATTAAGTGATCATCCAAACAATCAATTCAAAAAATTCCTTGAGTAGAATACAGTTCTGAACGTTTCACAAGTCAGGTTTGTATTTTGTATGAGGCTTATAAAAATCTGGAGACTACACATTGGTAATGTACAAAAACAATTTTTGCACTGTTAGATGCAATTTTCAGTGATTTGAATTAAAAAAATTACTGATTAGGCTATAGACTTCTTGGTTTTTGTTCAGTCCTTTGATACAATAAAGTCAAGAAGGGTTGACTATTAAGGATTAACTAAGCAAAAGACTTTTCAGACATATTCTTGAAGTTATCTGCAAAGACTCCTGGGATAAAATAATTCAAGAAGTTTGCAACACAGTACATAGAGGGTGTTG
>VXAL01010528.1:0-32255 GCA_013399475.1 Chauna torquata | reverse complement strand
TGAGGTTGATGCATGTGTGTGTGTAAGACTTGTCCCCTTTTATTAAAGGAAAAAAGCAACAAAAATCCACAGACAATACTGTTTCTAACCTGTAGCATAAACCCGATCAAAATACAGAAATCAAAATTCAGATATCTAGGACTTGCTACAGGACAGGTAAAACAAGCTCAAGTATGTCAAATGAAACATGAAATACATGAAAAACAAATTTACATATCTGATTGACTTTTTATTAAAAACAAAACAAAACAAACAGAAAAAACCTGTTTCTGTCAGCCTAAAGGTTTGAAAAAAGGGATCTAGAGGGACTTATGTTTTTTGAAAAGCCACTTTGTTTCCAGATATCCGCAACTCTCACTCAGGGATAGATACTATTTCTGAATACATCTAACGTGGGCAAATCAACCAGAGCAACTTTGTAGTATTCAACAACTGCAAGAATTAAGGTGAAGTGAGAGGAGAAAACATTATGTTTATACCTGGGGTCTCCACCACATGGACGTTGGCTTCACCATTTGAGTTGACAGAGTATGTGAAGTAGAACCAGCAGTCATCAACGTCCTTCTCTTTGCAATGAGACAGCGGATCGGGCTGGCCAGGCTGTGGCAATTTGTCTCGACTTTCTACTTGTGTCATGTTGAAATGCACACATTCCTGAGAACATGTTTCCTTCTTTTCTCCCTTATTGAAAGCTCTGCATTGAACACAGTCCCTGTGGAAATGCAAATCAGAAGCAATGTTTTCTAATATGTTCATTAATAACTTCTAGCATTTGATCTAAAGAAACGTAAAGGAGAAAAAAGAAAAAAACCAAACATTGCCATAAAAAATAAAGCAAGACATGGCTTTTTACCACTTAGAACATAAATGTTCTAATATACCTTTTGTTTAACAACAACCTAAATTCCTGTTTCACTGAATGAACCACAAGCTTCAAGTACAGGGGCTAAAGAAAAAAAAAAAAATAGACCTAAACTTCTAAAAGGAAATAGTTCTAAAACATTTTTAACATTTACACCTGGAAAATGAATATTCTCTCAGAGAAGTTAGTGTAGGAACAGAAGATTTACAATGAAAGCATCAGAGAGACTGATGGGTTAAAAAGAACAAACTGAGCGACCAGTTTTACAATAAGGTATCACTTGAATAAATCATTAAAAAAAAAAGCAGACTGAGTGGGATTTTTATAGTAAAAAGACTGAGCTGAGAGAAACCTTAAAGTCAGCTGCACAAAGCCAGGATCAGTACAGCCACTCATCATAAACTTATTTCAAAACTTTGCATGCAGAAAATCCTTTGCATCGAAAACTGGGGTTTCCTAAGACAGGGACGCAAATTTCATTGGTCCCTACACATCTAGGTTTAGTTTTTGCCTGTCAGGATAATCTGACTTCTTTCAATAGGTCTTTAGAATAAAAAAATTTTAAAATAAAACAGAAGCAAAAAGCTTAGCTGAAATTTTAACTATTCTGGAAAGTCCGCAGTACACCTACGCTTACTTTTGCTACATTAATTTCAAACGGCCAAGATGATGGGACTTTATAGCCTGTCACATCAGACCTACATTCCCTCCAACTCTGCAGAAGGCTGGCTGTTGGCAATACATGAAATAGGGGAAAGCTGTAACCTGCCTGAGTCAATCAAGTCAATCTGAATGGATATAACTGATTTAACACAACATACATATTTCTGTGCATAACAAAAAACAGCAGTGAAAGAATTTAAGAAATAAATAGCCTATCTGGAAGCAATCAAAATACTGTTTCATTTGTAATTCTTGATTCTCATGCAACAACTGTTACTATCTAAAGGGATGACATGGTATTCCTGCATTTCAGGGCACACTATTAAGAGCCTCATTTTCAAAATTCTGCGTAAGTACATATAACCAAGCCAAATAAACAGAAGCTGGGACTGCGTTTTCCAGATACTTACTTGTGCTCTGCACAGACGCCGAGGCAAGTCTGACACATTTCACATGTGGGGCCTTGGAATTTGGGATCTGTACAATTACAAGTTCCACATTCGCAGGTTCCTCTTCCGTTGCAAATCTGCCCATTAGATGCCATACACGGAGTCGTATCCAGAGAGCAATCACAAGCACTACCAGTGAAGTTGGGGAAACACTCACACACTCTGCATTTGCAGATACCATTTCCTGTGCATTGAAAAGATATTTCAGTGAAATTAAGTCTAATAAAAAATAAATTTATGACAGTAAGAAACAAACGTTTACCATCTTAGGATAGACACAGGGAACAGAAAACTCTGGTGGACAAAAAATGAAGACACTAATGAATCAAAAGAGCTACAAAATAAATTTTAATTCCTTAAAAAACTACTTACAGAATTTTCTCTCCTTCTCCCATTTTCCTATATTTGGATTTCCTTTCATAAACAAGAAAAATGAGACTAGAGAAAGCTGATCAAGAACAGTATAATGTGATGGCCAACACCTCATGGGTGGAGAGCATCACAGCACTGCTCCAACTTGCAGTTCTGTATTTACACAGATGCATTGATCACTACTGTCTTTGTACCTATCTCTATGTAAATTTATAAAGCAAGATCTAAAAAGATGAGGAATGCACTAACTTAGACTTCATAAAACAAAAAACCAAAACACCTTTGGCTCCCTAGAACACCATTCAGCTACTGTAACTCTGTTACCTTATTCACCTGAACTTTACGCTCCTTACATTCCCTACAGAGGAAACACATACCCATTATCTCCAAAAGAGAGATCTGGATGGAATGGAAAGATCTCTGGCTACAACCCTCCTTCTCCATTGAAAATAGTGTTCAGGTCAACATTCATCTGTGACCAAATATTTTGGGACAACACCACCATTGCTCCTATCCTTTGGACAGCTTATGAGCAATAGGTGCATTCTGAGTAAATCTGACAGATTAGGTATTCTCTCAATTCATTTAAAATTTAGCGGCTTCTGTTTTATTTTTTACATCACAGTCAAAACTGAGGTAGTAGTTACACTCCCACCAGCTACTTCCACATAAGAAGGAGCCTAAGGAAGTTATAGGACAAAAATACATGCAGCAAAATTAATTTAGACACTGGCTGCTAGAGGATTTTCTAAATTGCTTTTGATTTCTGAATTAACTGCCATTTAGAGTCTTGTTTCAATCACTTAAGGTATCTTTCTGGGTCTAGCACATTCTAAGCTTCACTCACCTTTCAGAATAGTCTCAAGATAGCATCTCACTGGTATCTTGTCAAGCACCAACTCAAACACTATTACAAGTAAGCTGAGGTCATTATCTCTTTTTATTGACGCAGTGGTTACACTGAGCCAGTATAACATTATAATCTCGGGACAGTTGTCTCAGCATTCTTTACTATAATACCTGAGGGTAATTCTGTAATAAACAGCAGAAGTCAAGTTCAGTTTACATCCTTCTTGGAGCTGTGATTCAAGGAAGGTGAAATGTGTATTAACACACTCTATGTTCATGATCACAAAGGGCTGTTTTATTAACAGACAAGCGTTTTCAATCACTGCAACTCTATGCTTATTCTCCTCTCTCTGTTACCAAGTAGCTATGTATTTTTATCTAATTACTAGCTAAGTAGCACTACTTTACAGGGTACAGTTGACAGACTTGTAAACTATTGGCCAGTTTTGCCTACAGAAAAGTCTGAAGTAATTTCTCACCTCCACAAATCAAACCATTTGATCGATCACAGTTGAAGTTATCGCATTCACAATATTTGCCAGAATACACTTCGTTGGTGTTTTCTCTTTTCTTGCATACACATTGTCCGCAAATGCATTCTCCATTGTTACTACATATTTCTGTACTGTTCTCCCTCCTGCAGTAAGCATCCATATCCTCACTATTTACTTCATCTGTACTACATTCACAAAGTCTTCCAATACGTCCTTCATTACATCTGCAAGGTAAGAACATGACTGAAAATGTGAACCTAATTAATTAGAACTCATACAACAAAAAGACCACAAAATAGCACAGAGAACAGGAGTAAAAGTGACTATTCTCTCAAGGAATGTTCTGAGTTAAATTTCAACTGGGATTTCCAGGTATATAACAGCTCTTAAAGCTGATGGAGGTAACTGGACTAAGATGCTCCTATACTGATTACTTTTTCCAGGTGAGAAACTATGTTGTCACCACCTCTAACTAGATTGCCACGTAACCATTAATCCCTCTCTAATGTGACAGAACAGTAATTACTTCTAAGTGACAGAGACTGTTCACTGTAGCTGCTGTCAACTTTCAGTGAGAATTTCCCAAGAACAGCAATTAGGCAGGGGAGTAGCTGATCTTCAGAGCTCCCAAGCACCAGCAAATTCAGCTGAGATCTCGGGCTCAGCACTTCTCATCGTCAAGGCTAAAATGCTGATGAACAAATGGAGGTTGTTCTTGTTCAGCAACGGGCAAGCTGTTGTCAAGTGTCAATCAGATAATGCTTCCATCATGGAACTGCTGCTGCTGCAAAAGCAAAAGGCTGTTCTTACCCACAGGTCTGTTATCCTCTGCGTGAAACAACGGGGACACTAATAACAGCGATATCAAGTTTAGTAATTCTTTCTATGGGCAGTAATGGGAGAATCTGTTTTCATTATTTAAAGGGAACATCAAAAAATGACTGCAAAACGAAGCAATTTATCCAGTGTTTATGGTCTAAAGTAGCTTATTCCTCAACTTACTGAATACTAAGGAATTAGAGCCACACCTCAAGTCTTTCAAGCACTCAGTTAACTATTGTCATCAGCTTCACCACGAAGATATTAGTCAGTCCTACTCCACAAGTCCTATAAGCTTGAAATCAATAACTTTTCCTTTATTTTTAGTCACATATTAAAGTATGAGGAACAAGATTTATAAGGTTTGTTTCAGGAACAGTTACTGAGCAGGAACCAATACTGTTTTCTGAAGTCTTGGATCTTGTTTTCCTAGGGAAGTACTTTATTTTGTTTTGCTCTTACTATTCTTATCTCAAGGGTTTCCAAGAAGAAACAGTTTTCATTTTTGCTGTAGGTTTCTTGGGGGTAAAAAAAATGGCTTAAACCTTGACTTACTAGGTTGACCTTCAACTGCTCTCCTACTGGTGTGTAACTCCAGAAAATCCAGTATCATTTTACTTGATTTTCAAATGTGCAATGAGGACTACATGTCTGACCTAATGACTATCATGGGCAATAGTGGAAATTTCAAAGACATAAGTATACAAAGGATTATATATATTCTTAAAGATTTACAGATGTATGCAATTAGAAGAAACATTGCAGTAACACCCCAAAAGATTAAAAATAACGTACGGAGAAGAGACTGAGGGGGGAGAAGATATCCAAAAGAAATGGTTGTTCTTTTATGACTTTTTACTCTTCCCTTCTACGAAACAATTGGTGCCAATCTGGGTAGGAGCTCCTATCAAAAACTAGGAAGCCTTTGAATTTCTTGAAATCAGCAGACTTCACATTAGAAGGATAAAATTAGATCAGTATGAGTATTTGCAAAAATATCACAAATTAATCCTATTCATTTTCTCCCATAATTCTGCTATATGACATGGAACTTAAAATTAAATATGGGGAAAAAAAAATCGTTAAGGCCTATATCCTTTAAAGGACTAACTCAAGGCCAAATTCTAATTCTGACTTATACAATAGTACCAATCTAACAATCAATATTATGAATTCTAGCACACGGATTATTTGCAGAGACGACAGTATGTCAAGATGCCCTAAAAGAAACAGGGCTGTAACAATAGTTCCTGGTTTTAATAATTTTTGAGTGAAAGAACAAATAAGCCTTAATTAAGGAAACAAAGGTATTGCTCATATTTCCCTTTTGCAAAAATAAATAACGTCTATTTATTTACCTGCATGCACCACATTCAAATGTTCCATTTCCTTCGTGGCAGGCTGGACTATTAGGTTCTCCTTCGCTTTGACACTGACATTCACAGATGAACTGGAGATTAATTTCCACTTCTTCAGTGAATCCCAGTGGTTTAATTTTAATTGTTTCATTTTGTCCTTTCTTTGGACATTCATTAGCTGTTACATTAATCTCAAATTTAACCTGCAAACAAAAATAAGTGGAATGCTACATTATTAAAACAAACTTTGTGCTATTAAAAAACCACTAAGTATTGAACATTTTTAATGAAATTTGAGAGTAGCACATGTATTGTAAGTTACCTCATCTCCTATTGAAATGTTAGAACATTTCCTTCCATCTTCTTGTGTGTCATTCACTCCATTCTTACAGTAAGACTTGTAACTGATTGTCACTCCTTTTGGTAGCTTACTGTTTTCCAGGATAACCTCTGAAGAAAGGGACTAAAACAATTGTTATTAGCTAACTTACAATGGAGTTGCAAAAGCATTTTGATGAAAAAATCCAGGACAGTCTGAGCGAGGCAGTGCTCTCCCTCGCTCCCACTGACGCAGAGCCTCCATTCACTGGGAAATGCAAGATGCAGGAGAACGAGCAACAGAGGCTTTGGGACCTGCTCCCAGTCCGACTGCGCGTTGGGCCCAGTGGCTCTCAAGGGGGAAGCACAAGCGGTCTCCGGCTCTGAACACAACAGGGTCCAAGCACACTCTTCTCCCTCAGGTGTGTTTTGAGCAGAGGGAAACGCTGTGGCGTCTGTCCATGCCCAGCAGACTGGGACACTCTGCCCCTGCCTTCCAGGTTTCTGGGCTGGGCAGTTCCAGGGTGCCGAGGAAGACCAGCTCGGGGCTGCCCATCCTCATGCGCGGTGACCCCTTCTCACACCTGAGCCCTGCTACACCTGGACGTTGGGAGACACTTGCTTGCCTCATGTTCTCCAAAGGGGGAATGATTCTCATTTATACAACACAGCTATGAAGAAAGTGTTTTGTGGCCAAAGGCAAGAGCCACTGAGGTTGATGGAGACATTTTCCTTGGGGTCAAGAGGTTGCAAAATGGACCGTTCCTTTTCCATGTTAAAATAAGGCAAAGAGCTGAAGGTTTTAAAGAAAGTGTTTTTTTTTTTTTTTTTTAAAAGGGAAAACATGGATGTTAAAATTAGAAAAAAGAAGTTAAGTGGCTTTAAGAGTGTACCTTTCTAGTCATCTAAGCTCTGATCACCATAGTGCCTGAATGTCTGATGTGGTTTTACTGCACTGGCAGTGTATTTATAGTTTAGAATACTATCTTTCTATTTTGTAGAAAAATTTAAAATCTACCTTGGAAAAATTCATAATAAGTAAGAAGCAAGAAAAACAAATACCATGCAAACAGAATCTGAACTCACATTGTATGCATCAATGATCAGCTGAATCACATTGCTGGAGTTTGAAGACAATGTTCCCACTGCCGATTTTGGTATGAGATTTTTCAGTTCCTGTCAATATTTACAAAAGTAAAAGGAAAATTACAGCCTGATTAACAAACCAAGTATAAATTGTACTATAAATACCTCTATGGTGATATAATGCTTTAGTGGTTTAACTAGTCAAAATCAACCACTTCAAAAAATAAGGCTAAAGTGTTGCCAGTGGTCTTCATGATTTTTGACGTTATACAAAGCACTACTGGAATAAAAAGATATCCACCTTTCTCTTCTGCATTTTGACTTTAAATTTGGCAATTAAGGCATTCACATTATGGTATTAGAATAAAATAAAATAGAACAAAAGACGTTCTCTTGCACAAATTAACCACACACATCTTTCAAGATCTCAAAAAAGAAGCACAACACCTCTAGAGACAGGCATATAAAAGAAGATTTCCAGTGGGAAAAACACAAAACAAAACAAAACAACAACAACAAAACCACAATTTGAATACAGCTAAAAGAAAGAAAAATACCTTGTTGGGTTAAAATGAGGAAAAATATGCATCTCCTTTACATAGTCATCTATTTCATAATCACACCCAACAGTTTAGTTAATTTTAACCATCAGGAATATAAATAGAGCACAAAGGACAAAATACATTCTTTCAAGGTTTCTACACTCTCCTAAGCTATTTTGCTGTAAAAATGTTCATAAAAAGTAGCATTGCAAATACGTTCTCCACTCCCTTCTACCTATGAAGAGGGACAAGGAGGATTCTTGTCCAAGGAAGTATATGATGCATTTTCTTGTCAGAAATTACAAACACACTCAGTATCACTTTGAACAACTTAAAAAAAGGCTTAGTAATAAAAACATGAATAGCAAAATACTACTTTTATGATCACTTACATCCATACTTGTTTTAATTTCAAATCAAGCAACTTTAATGAATTCAGTCCAAATCTGAGTCAGTCTCTTAGTGGTTGAGGAGAAAAAATTACAGAGACCAGAAATATGTTATTTATCTTTACCTTATAAACTGCCTGAAACTCTTCAGTAACAGCAAAAATTGTCTGAATATTGTTCTCGCTAAGCTTCTGTACCAGATGAGCAATAGAGGGATAATCCTATTAAAAAAAAAAAAAAAAAAAATCAANNNNAAAAATCAAGCATGAAATGCAATTCAAAGTTAGGACACAAAGTAGAAAACAGTCAGAAACATTTTGACAGTATAAATACAAATCACTTTTAGAAACATTCATAAGACTTCTAACTAGCCAGCTTAACATTACAGCTGTAAGGCAAAACCACCTCTGCAAACAAATACTCCTTAAAAAGATTCCAAATATGCCCCATGACGATAGGCAATTTTTGAAGGGACAACAAGAACATTATTGTATTCCCTGACATTTAAATCCTCCAAGTTAAATTCCTAATCTCAACGTTCTCAGAAAATTATTTTGATAGTTTTCCATACGACTTATCTCTGTGAAAACCACTACCTTTTGCACTGTTTCATAAAGAAAAGATGAAATAAAACTGAATTAATTTTATGTTGTCATTGAACAAGCATGTTAAATTTAGGAATATATGAACACGCAAGCTTGGTAAAGCTTATTGTGTTTAGTCCATTAAGTAAATGCTTTTCTTTCCACCTTTCGTCTGCTCTACCTATCAATAAGCCACAGTGGCAATGCTGTTAACCATGCGTTTATCATAAATTCTGCATTGCAAGATTTCAAGCAGTCTTATTACAAATTACTGCAAAATTGATTTTAAAATTACCAGTATACTCACAATCAGTGACAGCTCATGATAAAATGATTCAAAATGGCTAACAGACTCAAACACACACAAAAAAAAGCAAAAAAAAAAAAAAAAAACACAAAAAACCCCTCATGAATAGAGACAAATTACAGGTAGTTCTATCATTTGGGTCCCAAAGAAAACACAACTAGGTATGATGCTATTTATAACTGAACAGTAGTAAACTACTTCTGAACACAAAGACTAGTGAAATGATAAAATAACAGGACAGAGCCACCCCAGTTTGCCAGTGGACAAGCAGAGTTATTAACTACCACAAATCATTGTGCGGAAGTTGCCATTTCTTGAAGTTTTTCAATTAAGACTGCATTAGTTCTTGCACTTTTGCTTTACTTAAGCAAAAGTCACTTGATGTAATACAGAGGCAAATGGGTAAAGTTTAAAACATGTAGCATTCTGAAACCGTGACAGATAACTCAATTGATTTTTTTTTGAGCTTAAGCACCAGAAGATATTCCTTTCCCTAGAAGATAATGTGAAGACTTACGTAATAGTGGCTCATTGTGTACATATTATTTTCCAGATGACATTTCCCATCATTTGGTAAAACAATTCCACCAAGTTTACCGTCTCCTGCAAAGTGAAATCCAGCATCCGTGGAAAACACTAATAGTCTTGTAACATTTCTCCATCCAATTTGTTCCTTAGGAGAAAAGCAAACATTTTTGGTATTTTGCATTGCTTTCTTTTATAGCAATGGGGACCAATATGGAAGAGGTAAATGCATAATAAAGTAGACAGACTTAGGAGAAGCCATATAGCAAAAGCATTGTCCTGGAAATTACATAATTCACTCAAACCTTAAAAGCACTTACATTTAATTAAATGTCTCCTCTAAAATATTTGCTGTAAGATTTTCACCAAAGGCAATAAACATTCTTTCTGTACTTTTAAAATAAGACTCCAGATCATTTCAGAAAGTCCTGACTTCATTGAGTAACAGTATAATAATACCTTAACAAAGCAGTAAACTTGGGTATCATTTCTGGGGAGTTCGTGTTGCATGCGTGCATAGAATTGTCTGTCAGACCAGAAACATCAAAGAAGAATGCAGTGATCTAGATCAGATCTCCAAAAATAAACAAAAATCTGGTTTCGATCTACTTCTGTCTGAGAAGCTAGTAGAAATTACCATTCACCAAACTATTCTGAAACACAAGCTAGAAGCAGCATATAAAGCTTTGAAATCATTGGCAAGTAATTGCCTATTCAGAATTCCATACACTCGTGAGCAGAATTTGACTCTTCTTTTACAGCAACCTTTAATAACATCACCTTTGGAATGCATCTATCTGCTGTGAACACAGCGCCTGTCATCAGCACCTTCACATTTGCTGCTTTCATTCACTCACTAGAGGTCTCCACAAAACAAATTCATGTAGTCTGCCTAGTTTACCTTATCTTGCTAGCATGAGCATGAGAAGTTGAAACATCAGGTCAGCCACCATAAAACACTAAGGCTGTATTAAAACAATTTCATCTAATAGAGTGACAATTAGAACAATTTCATCTAAGAAAACCAATACACGCTTACCCCACAAACTGCAACCTGCATTATTGCATCAAATCCACCTTCAGGAGAATCCAAATTCCCAGAAATGTGCTGTTTACCTACAAGTTCATTGAATTTATTTCCTTCACTGGTAAGACTCAGCACATTTTTGTAGCTGAAAGGACTTGTACAGTTCTGGTCACCTGTACAAGGATTTCTGAGTTTGGCTGGTGTTGTACTTATATATGGCATCACAGTTTTCTCCACAAAAGAGCCAAACCCTAAGACAGAATGAGAAAAACCCTGTTAAGTTGAAGAATGGAATTCTCTTATTTGATACAACAGAATGTGGTATTACGTGTATCTTATGTGATACAATAGAATGCAAGTTCATTATAGCTGATCTGACATTAGAAATAACTCTCATACTTGTCTACATTCCACTTTCCCCACAAGTATTCTTACATTCCTCAATAGGTTCCATGTATTAGAATATCTGCCATAATACTGCTAGTTTTAAAACAATTACTCTTCATACGTAATGATGTAAACATCAGGAAGGAAACTTTTTTTAATAGGCAAATCTTTCATACCAATTCGAAAGTCTGAAGTTATTGTTTGCATTTTTTCCATCAGAGCTGTTCCGAGACTTTTCACATTCTCTAAATCATCTTTCATAGAATAGGAGAGGTCCATAAGATAATAAAGGTCAATGGGATAATCTTCAGCTCTCTTAAATTTTAATGAAAATGTTTGCGGTTCGCCTGTTTCAGAGATTAAACAACAAACAGAAGCCATTAAAATTCCACAATAACTACACTGGCAAGAAAAATGCCTTTTTAAATAAAGTCTTTGAGATATCGATGGAGGTTTTGAGCTAATGGTGAGTTTTTTCTCCTGTTAATTGAAATGATTAACATTACATAATGACGAATAAAATTTCAAGGAGTACTTCTTTCAGATGCCCAACTTTGCACTTCTAAGGCATTTTATTTCCCCACAGAAAATACCAGTCTGCCAAAATCAAGCCTCTCTTAGTTGCTGCAATTTTAAATCTTGAGGCTTGCAATAATTTTAACAAGGTTCCTGTAAGATCTAACAGCACAGATTTTCCATATCTATTTGCATCCAAGATGACTGCAGGAATTCTAAGAGTTTAGTTTAGGAAAAATACTGTTTAAACAGGTTTATAAAAGAAAAATCAGCTCTGGATAGAATATTTCAAGTTACTTTGCATCAAATATAGGCTATTCAAATAGCACAGAAATAGCAGTGAGGTAATTAGTTACTGTCTGTTGCAATTGTAAGCCCAGATCCTGAGCTTTGCCAACAGAAGCATGTAGTCTCGCTCCGACGTTGAGAGACAGTGCAGAAGAATTATCTCCAAGTTAAATGGAAAAGAATGCTTTTGCCTTTTGTATATGAAATAAGGAATGGAATTAAAGTCTTTTCCTCCACCCCACCCTTAGTTACTAAAGTTAAACGGTGATATTGCTACTCATTAAGTCTGCTTAATAATTAGGAAATATTTGCTTAATATAAGGAAAACTAGCAAGCAGGGGGAGCCATAAGATGGGCAAAGGGAATAAGCATATGGATCAGGCAGCTACGCAAGATGTTTTATTAAAACAAACAAACAAAAAAGCTTTAGATTTTCCTTAGCTACTGTTTAAAAGAGCCTACACAGAAAGCAAACAATCCCCCTCTGTATGCACACAGTCCCTAATCAGAGACCTTGTGACCAAGAGAAGCGCTCAAACTGAGCAATGATCTTTTGGGTCATTAGGTTTTGGTTGCCCAGGTCCCTTGTATGCTCTGCTGATCAAACTTGTGTCAACAGAGTGACTGTTATTCAGCCTCTTGAAGCTGAAAGGGTCACTAGAACTAAACAAGGGTAATATCAAAATAACTTTCATTCTTTTCCTTCTCTTCCCTCTCCTCATTGTGCTAAGCAGCCTCAGATCATCTTGCATTTATTAATGCCGTCCTCAACAAGCAGCTGACTCCAAGTACAGGCTCTTATTCCAGATAAATACAAGGTATTTTTTGGACACCTTTGCAGCACCTAAGAACTCTCCTTAAGGACAGTCTCCATTATGTTCAAGTACTGTGTGAACTACTGGACTTGTTCCCCCGTGCCCATTTGAATCAAATTTCTCTTTATGGGTTTGAAATGGTACACAACTGCTTTGTTTTCATTAATGCAGTCCTGTGTCCACCTCTTTAGCCTCTGCAAACTAGTTTATATAGCAAACCAAAAATCTTGCTGCGTACTCCAAAACCATTCAGCTCAGACACATAGACTTTGGGTGACAGCAGTACTTCAAAGAATAGGAAGTGCTCTCATAACTTCTCTAGGTTTTTGCACGCTCCTCGACTTCCATTACAAGAAGTCACACTGCAGCAAATCAACCGCAAAATACTGAAAACAAAACAATTTAATTTTTCTACTTAATATAATATCTACTGAACCATGCTGATCTTTTTATAAGCTTATCTATTTTCTCAAAAATTGTATTGGGAACAAGTGTTAAAAAAACGTATCTAATCTTTCATAAAAATCTGACAGTATTCAAAGTACCTAAACTCCTGGGGTTAACCTGAATAGTTCTGCTATTATTCAGATTATATGAACAATAGTAGTTTCTGAAACAAAATGATTATACAGTCAAAACATAAAACACAGTTGTGGTGGTGACAGAAAAGTCGTAGGAAGACTAGAATGAAACTGTCCTTACCGACTCTTAGTTTCAGTACTAATTTTTGTGGCTGGATCTGTGTAATGGCCTCTGGTTTCAGCTTCTCTGCAGCACCTTTCTTACGATTTGTTACTTCTCTATCTTCAAGCACCTGTTTGCTACCTCTGGGATTTTCTATATCTTCCATAGGACAGCCTTTACTCTTCAGTGCTGCCAAGTCATCACATCGGGCAGATGTTGGTTCTCCTTCTTGTAAGAAGTCCTAGAAAACATGGGCAAACAAGTATCAAATTTATAGCTATCTGCAACTTGTTATACTCTATACACAGAAACACTTTTTACAATGACTCCATCCTAAAAAAAAATCCAATAAAATCCACAGTTCTGAAATATGTTAAATTTTACTCAATGCATCAGTGACTATAAACGCAAACTCCTGGATTAAATTACGCATACTAATCTGTGTATAAGATGTAAGCAAGATTAAATGAAATGTCATCTCTGACAGGAATAGAGCATCCTTTTAAATCAGCTACTCTGCAAGAGACAGCAGATGGGAAAAACATTTTGATGCAGTTGTCAATTACGTGAACTTATTTGTACAGTCTACTTTCCAACTGCCCTCCCCGCCCTTTTAACTTTTTTTTTTTTTTTTGGAAAGGCTTTAATTAGAGATTATATAAGAGTACCTCGGTACTCCACAACAAGATAATGGCAATATGCTGACAGAGCAGGGGTAAGACAGACAACTCCTCTTTTATTTTGAGGAAATTCAATCCAAAAGTATGATCCATTAGTGAAGGAAAACAAAAAAAAACAAAACCTTTGCTCTGAACACAAATTACCATTACCTCAAACCGACAAAAAAGCTCTAACCTCAAATATGAACAAATAAGGTTTCTAACTGAGGAACTTGCCAATTCTGACTTTTTCCGTCCCTCCAAAATACACATACAAATAAATATATCTTCAAGCTCGTCAGTTCTTGATTAGAAGCTGACTAAGACCTACAAGAAATCCGAGACCTCAAGGCTAAATTTTAAAGTCAAGTCAGTTTACTAGAAATGTTTAAAGCTTACAAGCTGATTTGAGGGACAGTAAGTAGCTACTGCATGGAAGTAAATACACAATACCATCTTATAGAAGGAAGCAGGAAAGTTTCCCAGTTTTCATTAGCAAACCAAAAAAGAGCTCTAGAAAACCTTTCCTTCTGTTTCTAACCTGAAGACACCTCAGCATATACTGAACTTTAGCATATACAGCACTTAATTTAAGATTTTGTATTTCCTGAATTTAATTTTTAATTACACAAGCAAGCATTCTTTCTTTAAGTTTTATACTAAAACAAAAAACCCACCCCCACAAAATAGTCTCCTACCCCCAAGTCTACAACAGAATACTAAATTTGAATCTTTTCTTTTCGAAAGCAAACCTTCACTCTCTTCCCCTACTCCACCTATGTCTGTCTAAATTTACATCTTACTCTAATGTCACTGAAAGAATATAACTAAACATACCCAGACTGACTCCATGCTGGAATGATTTTAAATAGCTATGAGACAGCCTGTAGGGTCTGTATACACTTAACATTTAGAAAAGGAAAAATAAACACATTGTGAAAAGATCTACTCAAATAAGGACATCAGGAAAATCACTGTACTGCATTTTTAAGTACAAACAGGTATCCAGGTGAAGAGCTACAGGAAACTATTATTGACGAAAATAGATATTTCTATACATTTATTTATTTAAATTTGAAACCAAGGGGAAAAAAACAAACCATAAAAGGAATTGTGCAATACTTACTGTTTTTTTACACCAACCACAGTTTGGTCCTGCTTGTATACATTCACCACATGATTTTGCATTAGCTTTTATGCAGTCACTTCCACCTATCAAAGAACGCAGACAGGTCACTTCATATATAAAGAGGTGCTGACAGTAATATAATTTTAGTTTGTTTCATACTGGCCCCATAAACTAAGTTCTAAGAACAAATAGGTTATTACTAAGAGACATGAGCGACATACTGCTATTAGCACCCATCTAACTGATATATTTATTGTCCTAAGTAACTGCTAAATAGTTTTAAAGCAACATTAAACTAGTGCAGTGAAATCAAATGATTTACCTTGCTGAGCAAATCCGCTCCATATCAAGCAACAGAGGATGCCAGCCCATGTGAACAATTTTAAATTAATCTGAAATACAAAACCAGAAGACCAGATTGTATGATTTATTTTGACTAGTAAGCAAAAATAAAGGTGCATGAAAGTACACGCATATAAATATGTTTCAGAGGGGACTAGGAACAGAGTAGACTCAAATCAAATGTTCTCATCCTCACCAGTTGGACAAACAGACGTGTTTCCATCTAATACAACCGTATTTGCGGACTACACTCTGCATTTATAAGACACCAAACAGGGCAGCTGCTTCTTAAATTCCTTTGAAATACTCTTGCTAGGTAAACTTGCAAGCTATGAGAAATTTGGAAATGCTGTTCAGTCAGAGCAAAAAAAAAAAATTTTTAAATAAAAAAAACAAAACCAAAAAAACCCAGCCTATTAACATCCTATCTAACATTCAGAGCATAAATATCTTTATGAGAGACAGTTCAAAATAAAGATACTGGAGAAATAGAGAAATGGAGCTTCTCTATTCAAGTCTCTGCTCTAAGGTGAGCAAAACTTCAAGGCCCTTTCCAAAATCTTTTCCTAGTTATCTTCAAAGGGTATTTTACAGCCTAACTTGGCACCTTACACTCCAGACTAGAAATTTCCTCTCCAAATATGTAACCTAAAGCATCCTTGATATACTCAGCTATTTCTTTTTAATTCTTTAGACAACAGAGAATTAATGGGTACCATTCTTATTAATGAAAAAACACTTTGCACTTTTTCCAAAGCTACAAACCTTAATGAAAACATGCCAGAAAAAATAAATACATGCAAAATATATAACCCATATGTATTACGAGGCATGATTTGAATGCACTTATATACCACAAATTAAGGTCACTGAACTGTAATTTTCTATACTCATTGTAGAGACTTCGTTTAGTACTCCTGAGTTAGGACTATGGCCTAAAAAATCAGTTTCCAATAGACCCTTTATTTTTATTTTCTTTTTTTAAAATTTTTTTAAATTTATTTTTCTTCTACTCTAGTAGTAGATAGTCAACCAGGGTCAGTTTTCACAGCTTTTATATATCTTTGAAATTTTGGTGCTATTTTAAATTCCATTTCTCTTTTATTCATTTTAAGAATGAAAACTTGGACTCTGGCTGCCAATTTCCTTTGTAGCCCTAAAATGTTACTGCTCACTATGGCACTTCCAGGCATCCTAAAAATACCAAAATTCATAACAAGTTTTTATTCTAAAAGCTATCTTGCAATTTAGCCAAGGAAAAGGAAATTTGGCAGAGAGTCTTAAAATGAACCTGCCATTTTCTAGAAGCTGTACCATTATTCATATAAATTAGCAGCACAGAGAGCAATGCTTAAATTAGCGCAGCAGTTGAGTTTTGGTTTTCCCACACTGATTTAGGGCCATTCATAATTGTTACTCTGCATATCCAGACCTTACTTAGACGTGACAGCTGCTCTAAAATCCGGTAGAGAAGGTTTCAAACAGAAGCGAACCCTTTGTCAACAAATTTTGTCCAAGAATAATATTAGATGTTTCATATTTTTCTGACAAATCATTTTGGCCCACTTTTGTCTTCTGCAGCCAGAGGGCGGGGGAAGCTTTGACATAGGAGAATTGAGAGAATTTGGAGTGGAATAACTATGCTAGATGCTGTGCATAGGCACATAAGAAATTTCTGGTTAAAAACAAAAACAACAAAACAAAACAAAACAGAAAACCCCACCAAACGAGAAAATCTGAACTGTGAATTCCACCTGACCTAACTTTTGAACATTATTCACTGCACGTCTAAGTCCGATTTCTCCCTCTCCGCATCACTGCAGAGGCATCATTCCCTCATTCTCAGAACTTCTACTTCATGAATACTCTTTATTAAATTGGCTCTATAAGCAACCCCCTTTTAAATCAAATGCATGCGACTGCAAACCTCGATGAGAGGGGAAGTGTGATCCAATAAATGCAAGTAGGCAGAAGACAGCTAAAGGGACTGGACGGAGGTTAGCGAGGGGAAGCAGTCACAAGGAACACGAGCACACCTATGGGACCAGCAGTGCAGAGGGGAAAGCCTTATCGGGTTGCTGCTGCTGAGCTTTTAGGTTCCTTCTCGCCTGGCTTCACGGAAGGTACGTTGTGTTTAGCACACCTTACTTCCCCCAGATGAAGGGCTATTATTGTTGCTCCAGAAGGTTTGCTTTAAGTGCAGCCCAGAACGGGGTGGTCTTTTCAGTAAAAAAAACACTAAGCTGTTGGCATCAGTTTAGTACTGTCTTTCTGTTGGCCAAAACTATAAACAGTTCACCTTTTTAGGGCAGACTAGCAGTGGATGCACAGCAAGCCCATGCAGACTATATAAATAAGCCAGCAAAGATGTGACACAGTGCTAAAACTATGACTAAGACAATTTGGAAAAGCACTGTTCCTGTGGCAATGCATCCGCATGATGAATGCAGCTCTGGGCACGGACTCCCCGTAAAGTCAACGAGGAAAACCTTTCCCATATAAGGCTGCGGCGGTGCCTCTCCGCCTCTCGCCTGCCCTCCCAGGCGCGGGCTCACTTCCTTTACCTCCACCGCGTAATAGCTTTTCCATCTGCTGAGCGCTGGAACAACCTCGGTACAGATTTGCTGATTTGGACGCAGTTCGGATTGGTCTTTAATCCGAGTGGAGCGACGCGCTCCCAGGCTGCGAGCCGCCTCCTAGCCCCTGCAGCAACCTGGTCACGACCACGTCACACGCGTTTGCCCTGCAGGTCACTGCTCAGTCCTTCAGACCGCTGTGTTGCAGGTCTTTATGTCAAGGGAATAAAACAAAAGAAATAATGCCCAACTTCACCAGACAGTCAAAAGGAGCCTTTGGAAACCCTTGGCGGAGCAGGAGCTAAATCCTGTCGGTATCCAACCACAGAACACGGGAACAGAAAATACCCCACTGTTACAAGAAAAAAAATGAAACTTTTTTGCGCAACATTTACATATTTTCCTATTACACTTGTTGTTCCCTTTTTAATTAAATACTTGAAAGATATCCCAGAATCCTTGAAAAAGTTTTTTTCCCCTGCAAAAAAGCAGCTCAAAGCATTCAAAAGGTAAGCTTGCCAAGAACTGAAATCCCTCTATTTAACATCTAAATCACCAGCTGGATCCTTATTAAAAGGTTGCAAATGGTGTGCTGTCGAAAAAGTGATTTTAAAATTATTTCTGTATGTTTGCTAACCGTAATCTATTTTTGTTAAATATTTTAGGAAGACAAACATAGACATAACCTTGAATGCTTGAACTTGTTGTTTTCCAAGATTTTTTGCTAACTGCCTCATCAAACAGTAACACTTGAATAGACTTTTTTCATTATAAAAAACAGCTTTTCTGGAAATCTCTGAAGTTTCTAATTCGAAATAAGCGACTCATCAAGTGACAACAGGAAAAAGGAAGGATTACATCTTTGTAGTGAGACTAATTCTGAATTTGCAAAACAAATATCAGCACCTTTGTATTCTGCTAATCATCAGGTATTTAGAAATAAAATTTACTCCTCCACATTACTAAAGCCTTCGCAGCTTTATTTATTTATTTATTTTTTAAATTAGAACAGCAATAGCATCTGTGTAGAAAATTAACTGGGCAAATGAGATCAAGAAAAACAGATAAAAGTTGTGGAAGCATTAATTCCTTTGAAATCACATGTCGACAGCTAAGATGTTCCACCACTGCAGCACCGTCCCACACCATCGAGCAGTTCCTCACCTCACCCTGAGCCCCAGCATCTAACAGGCCAACGTCAGGCGAAGGAAAAAAACTACGAGGCATCTGCCTCTACGGCGTACTGAATTGTGCCTTGCTGCAAAGCTTTATACTCGAACGAATAACCACGCTTCAGAACACAGTGGAAGTATCTTGAGGTCAGGTACCCAGCAAGAGTGGAACTGTTGTGCAGAAGCCACCTTTCTGAGGCAATAACCACACAGCCTGCTTACCCACATCCCCACAGACCACTCTAATTAAACTTATAAACCTAGAAATGAATAAGCAACTCACACTTTTGGACTAGCATTTGCACTTCCTGCAGACTGACACCTCTACACATCAGCTGTGTTTTCATGGGTTTAAAGCTCGATTGTGAAATGCTGTACGGAATTAATCTAGAACTGAGGTGATCTTTACACAGCCACTTTCACCTAAGCCCAAGGACGGAAAGTCACTTAAGAGAGCTGCCCCATCCTCTTCCTCCTGGTTGGTAATTCTTACTACTTTCCTTTCCAACCAGTAACAGCATTAATAAAACAACCAGAAGGAGCCAGAGCAGGGAAGTGATCAGGCTGAAACGCTAATCCAGCAAAGAAAGTAGCTGGTTTCCAACACTGGGTACAAAAATGCTCATCCTAGCATGGCAGAGGTGGTGAGAAAAATCAGACGGGGATGGAAGAAAAGAGAACTGGGAAAAAAACAAAGGATACCTCCTCCCAGCCACAGTCCCTGGCTGTATGCTGGACTGGAGTGCTCACACGGTCAGCCCCCACCCCCAGTCGCCAAGGCTCTGTTTATAAAAGGAGCAGGAAGAGGCATGTTTCTAAAATAAGCAGAATTAAATACTCTCTGGAGACGCCAGATTCAGGACTTGATGGATACCGTGCTAAAAAAGTTCTTTCTTCACTCACTCCAGGTTTACTGGATTTAGCTAAAGGCCCAACTTTTCAGCGTGAATTTTAGAGACTGGCAAGATGAATTCAGTCCACATTTCTGAAAAAGATGGAAGAAAAAAGGAAACAGCATTTTTCTTACCTGGAGAAACGCATCAAACCTGGTGACATGGGACAGATACTACAGACCTCTAACAACATCGACCCACACCGCTGCCAGCACTCCTGATGGCCAGAACTCCTGCAACCGATGTCGTTCATTGCAAACCCAAATTTGCCTGGATATGCAACAACTATAAGCACTATCCCTTCTGCTTGTATAACAATTCACTGCAAAGCAGTTCACTATAAAAGACGGTGGTAAACCAGTATCTTCCTGCTCTGTCTTTAGACAAGTATATTGCTTAGAAAGGCACAGGTACAAAAATTAAAATGTTTCACACCATGGAGTTAGTCTTGGTATTTTTAATCAAAGGTGTGGTGTAGATTTTCCAGCAAAACTTAAGCAGGTAATTCTTCACTTGGGACCTTGGCAGCTATCTTATTTAATCAATATAAATGTTGCTGTGACACTGAATTCTAGCTGGAATACACTGCCTGCAGAGTAAATCCCAGGACTGCCACATCAAGAATCTACCTGATGCATTTTTCTACACAGCAGTGGAGATTTGGGGTAAGCACTGGCAGCTGAAAAGCAAGAAATCTTAATCAAAGAACCAAAACCTGCACTCACCCTGCAGAACTACTTGTTTCCCAGACGAGGACCCGGCCTTTTGCGCAGCGCTGCGAGGGCACGCTTTCACAGACAGGCCCAGCTCCGACAGAGATCAGCGAGTGGGGTATTTGTGGGCAGGGAACTTAGTGGAAATAGCTGAGAAGGACACTGGAAATGCAGGCTCAAGAGCAGACTCTGCGGCACCACAGTTCACATGGAAATGCTATGCCTTAGTCTGCTCGCACCAGCCTACCGCACAGTTCATCAAGACCGAGATGTTCCTTCTCTCCCCGGGAGCTTAACAGACTTTAACAGATCACTGCAGTAATATGGAAAGAATGGGACACTAACCCAGATTAATGTGTAAAATAAGAAATTCTTTAGTACTGAAACAGCTTTTACACACAAAAAAATCATCATGTCGAGACTGCTTACTCAAACTGTGTCCTGAAAAAGCTTTGTTAAGGCATAATGGCTTCAGCTACTGTGAAGCTACAGGATAAAGCAATCATCAGTACTTCACACTGGACTTCACTTCTCTTTGTCAGTTATTATCTCTAAGTTGAAGGAACAGAACAAGCACGTTCAACAAATGCTCATGATAAGCACTTCCATAACCACTCTGTTCTAGTGGGGCATCATATGTTAAAATAATATATTAATACACCAGTTAGGACTTATATTTTGATTTACGAAGAGTTAAAATCTACCAGAAACTAATTTTCTGCTCTGGTTAGGAAAACCAAATCCTCTAGTATGGTTATGTGAGGTTATCCGACACAATTACTGTATGTCACTGTTTAGCTCAGAAAATGCCCCTGCAGAGCTGGGAGTCCAAAAAAGGATGAAAATATACATTTCTGAATGTGAGAATCACAGGGAAACGTATCACAATTCTGCAGCTTCTGCAAAGGAACCAGAGTCCACCTCCTGTGCTTAGGTAGGTAGACAAACATACCTGGTAAAACAACTGGCTTGCTGAGAGTCTCAGTAACGTCTTCTAGCACACAACTACCCATAGTTAATTTATACTTACAGCTGCAGAAAAGTTCACGAGATCAAGTGGCTTAAGATCCAACAAGAAGGATGGGACTCAATGGGAAGCCCACAGGCATTAGGATCTAAAATGTACTTGTGGGTCCGAAATCACTACTGAAAACCCAGCATGCACACCTGTGTCACACTGCTTCTTCAGCTGAATTCATGAAATTGTTCATGTACACGTATCAGCAGGCTGCAACCACAGCTTATGAGAACCTATTTGGCCCTCTGTTCATGATGTCTGCTTGTTTCCCTGGAGGATGGGGTTTCTGTTTGTTATAGAGGACACAGCTGCTTTAAAACAGAACGGCTAACTTAACGAGCACTCACACAGTTTGACCTTATTCTTCCTTTTATATATGCTATTTATTGATATGTTCCTGGACTTCACAGGAGCCCTCAACTTGGTGAGGGTTTTAAATAGTGGAATGAACAGCAATTAAGTATTTTTCTGAGGAGTACATTTTGGTCTTGATTTGAATCACTGAGTGGAAACAAATCTGCCCAAGTTTGGTGCCTGGTTGCACGGAGGGGGGTGGGGATGGAGATTTTTCTCGACAGAACACGTAGATTTCCTCTGTTATCAGAAAAAGGATGTACCTGTTTCAGAACAACTGCAGATGTTAAAGTTTCCTTCTATGTGACATCTCTTTACCTCAAGAAAGATAAAACCAAGAGGACACGGTAGATCCACTGGTGGTACAGTATGACAGAGGGGTGCTAATGGTTCCCAGATATTTTACAGCACTAAGGCATACCCACGAAGTGAGATAATGGGCTCCAGTCCCTCCTCTGCCTCAAAGGGTTTGAATTCACATTTCCAGGGAACACTGCAGACATTCTAGTAAGAGCACTCATCATTACTCCTATAAAACCTATGCTGCTATGCTGCCAAGAATAAAAGCCACCAAGACAAAAAACAAGCTAACATAGTTTTAACTGTCGTTGATGTACTGAAGCGCTCAGATTGCAGAAGGTAGAAGAAAGATCTGGGGGGTTCCAGATCCTGTTCCCTGTAATATTAATGTGTGTGTACACACACACACACACACTTTATAGTATACTGCCAATGAATAAAAGCAAAGAGTCTTGGGACCATGATTTGGAGTAATATCTTGCTTTCTTTCTCCTTGAATGCCCTATCCTGTAGAGAAGTGGAAGGAAATGAACCTATGTTCACAACCAGACACAGGAGAGAGCCTAAACTGCAAATCTCCCATACTGTGCATGCCTGCTCTGACTACTGGAGCTGTAATCGTTCTCCAATTGCAGACCTGAGCACTCGGAACTATTTGGTCTATGGAGGAACTATGGAGTTAAGGAAGCTAAGGTGAACACTTATCCTCTAACATGCGACTAAAGGCAAGGAAAGACCTACTAAATTTAGACTATTGAGCACAGCAATCCTATTTAGGCAGGATCGATTATATACCATGTTTTGCTTCATGGGACTGTGTTTCTATACATGTTTTCAGTAGCAAAATCCCTTGATAATTTCACTTAATGACGAACGAAATCCTGGAACCAGCTGCAAACCTAAATAACATTGATCACAAACAAAAACAAGTTGTGTAGCACTCCAGTAAATTGTAAAGATAACTTCTAGCGTGGCTAAAGCCTATTCAGATAGAAATATGTTCCAAAAAATACAAAGTAAATAGTTACACAAGTCCAGATTTCATGCTGGTGACAGTGGCAAAGTAAGAGAACGAGGAAAAAAAGGAGCTCAGGAACACGGTGAAGACACTGCCGCTGACAAAGAGTTTTCACCTGTCAAGTCAGCAAACCCCAACAGCAACCTTGAACTCCCGCCCTTGTTGTAATGCCCTCTGGAGAGCAGAGCAGCACGGCAGGACCAGCCAGCACCACTTTTGAAGTAGGGATGGTTTTTCAAATACTATGTGTATGCAGTGCCACGCACAGGAGGCTTCTGATTCATGACTAGATCTCCTCAGCACTACCACACCACTAATAATTACTAATTTAATAAGAACATTTCTCTGCTGTATCAACCACCCTTGTCCCTAGCTTTGCCCTAATGTGGACAAGGAGCATATTTGTATAACGTTTTCTTGAACTGTTGAAACATGCTTTTACACCAAGGTTCCACAGGTTAGGAGCTGCTTTGGAAAGCACCTTGACGCTTGTAAGGCAAGTAGTACATAGACACAGCTCTCATAAACAAACAGCCCGTCCAGGATCAACACGTATAGGAAACGGTTTAAGAGCCAAGCAAGGTGCTCTTCTCGTGAGAATATTATTTTTTCCATATAGGTTTATTTAGAAATTTTAAAAGGAATTTATCCATAGATTACAGTTTATAGAATAAACACAACTGTATTTTGGAAAACTACATGAACAAACAGGTGCATTGTGCTTAATGTTCAACATTAAATTAGGAGAGAAATACAGCTCCTCATATTCTCAAGCAGAGCAGGCAGAGGCCTGCAGCTACATCTAATTAAAACACCAGCAATATGCTTTTACTGTTTATTACCTACAGCTTATTCCTAGCTTCATAAAACATGCACCTTTTTTCTGAAAAGCCAGTTTGTAGCTTCATCTTGCTATTCCACACCTCTCAAACTATTGTGCTTACGAAAATACAGAATACTAATAAAAAAGGAATACCCCCTACCAGACACATGCTTCTCTTCCTCTAATAAATCCCATGTCGGTGCACCCTGTCTGCAGAAAGCTGCAGTTCCTACAAGGACATTATGAAGTGCCTTGAATTTTAAGCAAGGACAAAATAATAAAACCTATTCATAATGCTGCTTATGGTAGCATGCAGGCACATTACAAAGATAGCTGTCTAGCCTTGCAGAGATGCTAACAGCAAGACCACACGTACAGATACTGTGGCTGAAACTAATATTTTCTCTATCAACAGCAGCTTCTACACATGTATACCTTGAAAGCTTCCTCCTTGAGGATAAATATATGGGGACATTTAAGCATTAAGAACTGAAACACCTCACTTTTTTCCAAATGTTGATTTACTTCCCCTTAAAATCTTCACTTCCAAAAACGTTTCCCAATCTGTTGCCAAGACAAGTTTCCAATAGTTCAAGTCCACCACAGCCTTAATGACTCAAAGTGCACCATCTCCAAGACTTTGTAAGACTCCTCACTGTACCCATTCTCACTTACCAGTAGCCAGCTTTCCATAACAAACATTTAAGTTTTCCATTATTACAAGCACCTCTTTACACGATTGTGATGAAAACAAAGCAAAACATCTGCTGTTGCATCACTTTTCAAATGCTTTGCAACCCACCAGTGATTTCTGCCATGATAATTTAATTTCCCCTCTTGCTTAAGTGTGACACTGTTGCGTGGGGGGAGATGAATCCAGCATTTAGTTTGCTTACATAGGTCTTGCTACTACACAACACTTCTTGGCTAAGTTTAGCATTTCCATCTTGGATTACAATTAGGAATGCTACATAATGATTTAAGCCATTCTAGCAGAAAACACGAGTGTCTGTTCCTTGCGGTAGTATTAAATTCCCATAGACTCTGCACCACTTACTGCTCCCATAAAGAGGCTATTTAATTTTCTGCAACTCAAACCTCACATTTATCCACACACGGGGAAAAGAAAAGTTTAGTTAAACATATAAATATAGCTCTTAACACAGCTGACCGTAATTGATGCTTCTGAGGCTGTACTGCCTTAGTAATACCCCACGACTGTCATAGCATCTGGCTAAACTTACTTTAATCCAAGCTCTTGTTTTAAAGGAAAAGCAGAACGTAGGTATGCTCATTCTTAGGTAAAAAGTATGTCAGTTAATACAGAGTATCGCTCGGCTATTTCTTTAAGAGAAAAATACTTGAAAACGTCCCACTCGCTGTCACTGCAGGTACTACAGGAAATCACAAGCTGGCACACCACAAAGTGCAAACTTAACGGAAACTCCGTTTTTACATGGCAGCGTTACCCACCAGTAACCATCATGAACACTCTGGTACAGTTTCGGCAACTAAAACCAAGACGAAAACCAACTGCTGCTAAAAGAAACTGTAGTGCTACAGCATCCCCACCCCATAAAAAAAATCAACTTCTGCACCCCGCATCTTGGAACTGACCCAAAGCCCTCAGCAGCCACCTCGGCTTGCAGGGCTGGCGGAGGATACCTCAGTCCTCCCTTTCCCCCTCCATTCAACGCCAATTTTCTGGAAGCTTCGGCAAACAGAGCCAGACCTCCATGGACAGATGAGTATTAAGGAAACAACTGCTGTAAAGTCACAGGTGGCTGTCAGGGTGACTGACCTCAGTAACTGCACCGTGCTCTTTGGGTGCTGCTACACCAACCCAGCCTGGGCTGTCGCAGGCCCACCTTCCCGCTCTGCTCCCCGTGGATGAACTGCTTATGATTGCTCCACAACAGTGAGCCAGTTTGGAGAGCTATTCTAATTTCTATTTTTATTTTTTTTAAAATCGGTTGTTAGAATAAATTCATTTTAATCGGAGGTTTGAGCACTTGCAAAAAGTTCACCAACTGAGGCAAAAAACAACTGCAACCTTAAAATGAGTAATTTTTACAAGAGATCCATCTCAAGGTGCTTTACAAAAAACAGTCCTCGTCTCAACAACTTTTCTATTAATACAGTTTTACTGCTTTCCAGAGCAGAATTTTAAGTTTGGAGATCACAGGCTGCTTCTAAGGGGTCTGCAAAAGATAACAAGATAAGGTTTCTCAAAGTACCCAAGTTATCTACCAGTTTGTCGCTACTGGATGGCAACACTTCCACTTCTTCAGACCCTAATTCCCTACTTAGAGCCCTTTGTCTGTAACTGTGGACAATCCTTCCACCGAACTGAAATGGTGTGTTATTTCTCGCCTAACAAGCTGGGATGGACTAGTCAAGTCAGAAGAGCACTGCTACATGCACGAGCACATGCTGTAAGGCTCCACAACAGTTGATGCCAATTTAAATACGGATTATTGCAGTCCCACACTCCCCTCACCACGAGCTGTGCATTTTCCCATTCCTCCCCTTGATCTAAAGGATGTTACTAGTAACACACATGGTCACCCACTTAAAGCAGCTGATCTAACTGAAACTTAATTTTTTGTCAAGATATTTTTCAACCAGATCAGCTACTTCAATGACTTACTGTACTGCCTTGTGACTACCACTGCTGATGCAAGGAGGATGAAGACTGCGAGCTGTAGGCAGGAGGGAGAATACGACCGCAACAGTTAGGACCTACATTGGTATATATTGTTGCAGAGCCATGTTCCTACGAAAATAAAATGTATTTTCAGCTGAATTCATGGTCCAAGGGCTACTGGGACATCTTATGAAATACAAAATTCAGGTAAATTTGAAAACCACTTGTCTACTGCACAGTTTTGAGTTCTCTCGAATGAGAGAGAACTTTTTCTTTAAACTCTGCAGAAACACAGTATTAAAACCGCTTCCAGCTACAAGCAAATGTTAATAATATTAAATACAGACATTATTTGTTTAGAAAGTGAAACTGCATTGAGAATTATGCACCAGAAAGTGCCAGTATCTGTGCAAGCTTTTTTTTATTACCATCTAAACACCCTCCAAATTGGTCAGCTGGTAGTGATAGAAGTGCTGGCAGCAATTTTACACACTATAGTTACTCTTTAATGCTAAAGCAGAGTTCTTCACTGAAAGTGCTGATATCAGCAACATGGCTATGTAACATTTTAGTCTAGCATTTGAAAATTCAAGTATTCAAAGTCTGCAGTGGAGGGACGTAACAGAAAAAAATGTTCATCACTGTTTACCAATTTTATGATGCAGTTTAGACAACCTATAGCTGATATGTACAGCATGTTCTTCCGAAAAAGGAAATTTGCTGTTTCCTTTTTTTTTAACACTTAAGTCCACACCCAAGAAAATTTAAACACTGAAATTCTTGAACGCTTGTTTCTCACACAGATTTTTATTTGCATAGAAATGACAAAAACAATACAGATAAAAAATGCCTCATTTTTGAACTGTACAGTAAAAGCAAAGAAAAAATTTTATCTCCTAAAATGTTACACTTACAGATGTTTTGCAGACGCGTGTAAGTTACATTCGCACAAATTAAAGATAGATTTGTATCTATTCTGATGCAAAAGCAGCAAACTAACATTTCAAAAATGGTCAAGTCTCGTATTTTATCGACATGAGCTACAGTACTCTCAGCATCAGGACAATCTTTAACTAACACCAAAAAGTGAGCACATTAACGTATACTAAATACAACCTTGCACAAACACAAAAGAAGCCTCAGAGAAGGTAGAATCATAGAACGTCCTGAGTTGGAAGGGACCCACAAACATCATTGCGTCTAACTCCCAGCTCCGCACAGGACCACCCAAAAATCAGACCATGCATCTGAGAGCATTGTCCAAACACTTCTTGAACTCTGGCAGGCTCGGTGCCGTGACCACTGCCCTGGGGAGCCTGTTCCAGTGCCCAACTGCTCTCTCAGTGAAGAACCTTTTCAACCTTTTTTCAGGCAATTCCTGACTTTCTCCTATGTCCATCAAAACTAATTTCTTAATATACTGGAAAATAAAACTTTAGTCTAAAAAGAGAAAAAAACTGCCAGAACACACTGTTTCAAAGTCAGCAAATAATCAAACTTGCTTACGCTAGTCAATCTTGCATATCGTGCTAATAAAAACTTCATTTCTCCTTTTTACCATCATCAGAAGGGGCATTTTACTTGTTGACTGGACAAGTGCAAAGTCTTCAGCCATACCACTATTAAAGATGCAGTGATAATACAGAAACTCATCCTAACGCAGAATTTAATGTAATTTTAACCACAACCAACTCCTGAGACATGCCATCTCTTGATCCCTGGGGCAGTGCTTTTTATTTAACATCAAAAAGATTACATTCTTTTATATTTATCTTCACTTCAGAACCAGTCTTCCCTTTCACCTGTACTCATCTTCACACAAAAGCCTGTATCGAACATTAGTAAAAGCTGAGGGTCTAGGCAGAGCTTGGATGTAGCCCAATTTAATAACTGAGCAACTGAATCTGCAGAGGATGCTGGCCAGACTGCCACAACGCCGGGTCCTTCAAATGACTTCCTCCAGCTCGTGCTACACTCACAACGCCCACGTTACCGCACGGCTCACTGGGAGAGAATCGTACAGTATTCCACTGGTGACAGCGCAGGACCACAGCGTATCCCCCTGAGTCCTGCCAGCACGCAAAGGCACAGAACAGATGAGGACACAACAAATGTCTTCACGGCGTAGCTAGCTGTGCGAAAGGCAGACATGGCTCTTGGTGCCGATGCCTAAGGCTAGCATTGTGTTAAGACACACTAAAACTACAGCTCCCTCAAAGAAAATGAATAAACCATACAATGACAGCTTATCCTTATTTTTTCCCTTTGCAAAAATGAACAGCCCCACATCCTTATCGCAATACTTACTTGAAGGTCAAGGTTGTACCAAACCAGACAGCTCAACTGCAGGTTCGTTTTTCAAAGACACGATTTCAGGGACAAAATATACGTAGTACTCAAGATACTACCTTTGACTTACAGTATCACCATTTCCTAAATGAAATGCTGACTCTTTCTAAATTGATCTAATCCAATTATTTTTCTTCTCTTTTAAATAACCACAAATCAGTCATTTTTGTACAAGGGTGATTTCAGTATTTCAGTTCAGCCCAATATCTAATTATTGTTTTTCATTTTACCACCAGGGACGAGAAAAGAAGAAGATACTTTCACTTTTTCAGTTCAACTTCCACATCAAAAGTGCCATTACTTGCACAGCTCTACATGTAAAAAGAAAATTATTTGTTAACAGCCATAACAGAAAATTAACTACATGTGAGTACTTGCACATAGTATATCTACTACAAAGAAGTTTACAGCTTCATACAATAAGAGTCCATATAAATGATGGCTCACCTTCCTGCTTGTATGCTAGAAACTATCAAGAGCAGAAGTTAAAACTAAGCTAAGCCAAAACTAGGACTAAGTTAAGTATAAGCAATCTTGTACAAAACATGAATCTGAAATAAACTCCAAATATTATGTTGATTTTTTTTAGGAGGAAAATACTACATTGAACATGTTACAGCTTATCAGCATTTGAGCATTTTAAGAATAATCTGCAGTCAAACATGGTCTCACCAATTAAAAGTCTAGGGAAAATGACTATAGACAGAAAACTAATGATTTGTTGGCAGAATTTGAGAACTACTTTAATTTATCAAAGATATGCAAAACATTTTTCTGTGGGAGAAAGAAAAGAATGAAAATGACGGTGAGAAAACACCAACCTCTTCTTAGCTCTTCCTATCAATAACAAAGTTAAGATTCCAGCCTCAGTTTTGTTACTCAAAACTTTTCCCTCTAATAAAAACCACAGAATACTAATAGTATTGCATTGCTGCTGTTGGAAAAGAAAAAGCATATGCAACAGCTTTTAAGACAGACAACATTTCATAACTTTTTTTGCAGCTGACTGTAAAGAGAAATTGAGAAAGATACAGACAAAAAGATCATTCTAATATATGAAATAGCTTTTACTCAGTGACATCCCAAAGAGGATGACAGGTCAGGTAGGAATCCTACTACCTTTCCCAAAAGCAAACATTGATATTATAGTCTCACCAAGCTGCTTTCCCTACTATTTGCTTGGTTATGTGCAAATTTTGTACTAACGTCACCATCCCTGCAGATTTAAAACATCTTCAAACTGTTAACGGGACAATAAAATACCCTAGGAAGTTCCAAGAATCACTCTAATTAGTTTAAGAATAGAAAAGAAAAAGAAGGTGGTTATTACAAAAATACAGTATGTTTAACAACAACATTCTTCTACAGAGAACACCCTTAATACTGAAAAACACAATTGTACTATTTAGTGATGCATAGTGAGATGCCTATTGTCTCATTTTCCATTCACAGAAGTCAGAATTTTCATTTTCTCTGCATGACATTTCCATAATTATCTATTAAGCAAGCTGATACATGTTTTACATCTGGCTAGAAACTCATACAGCTAAAGCAAATGCTGTTTTCTCACAATGGAGTCGTATATACTTTTTTGTGGTGCTTATACTACTAATCCACATGTGGTTAAAGAAGCAAGTTTAGAGAAAAGTCTTACTGGAAATTTATCCTGACTTAAAATTTCAACAGTTTAGGCTACCAGGCGATGCCCATGGAGGACAAATGGGGGAAGAAAAAAAAAAAAAGTAGAATTTGTCTTCCCATTTCTGGGTAAACAAGAAAAAAAACTCAGTAGGCCACCCTGAAATATCCATAACCATGATGACTCGCAGATACTGGTCAACATTCTGGTCAGCTGTGGTTACTGCATAGCAAGTAACATCATCCTTTATTCAGAAAGTTTACAACAGAGTATGTAACGAAACAGAGCAACACGGAGAAGAACTACAAAGACAAAAATGAGATGATATTGGCCAGTAAATGACAACACTAATATTAGAACAAACCAACTAATTTCAACTTTTTGTCACAAAAGGAGCCTTAAATCTGAGCAAAATATTGCCAACATCTGTCCAGGAGACCACACTGCAGAATGTGTTCATCTGCACTTCTCTTGAAATTTCGTGATTCTCTGACATCCCCTCTTGAAAAATAATAAAGTCTTTTCAGAAACAACAGCTAAGCCTCCCCTGCACTAAAGCCTCATTTTCCTATAAAGCCTTGAGATGCACGTGCTCGTGTAAAAAATCCCAATGCACTTACATACCAGACCAGCAATGTTAAAGCTGCTAACGAGAACACTACTGCTATGAAGTGTCTTGAAAGCAAGGCAGAGAAGAGGCAAGTGCAGGATCAGCAATATAAAGACAGGTGGGATATGACAGAAAGGAAAGTACAGAGCTAACTCTGAGCTTTCTGCTGCTGAGAGACACGGAAATTTCTAGGGGGCCACAGAATGTGCTGGATGGCATAAAAATCTAGTCACAGGGGAATACTACACATACTGGTAAGTACTTTTTAAATGACTATTTGAAAAAAATCTAACTACATGTTGTCCTAATTACATTTGTAAGAATTACTTAATTTATGTAATTGCTTTATGACTGCTACCAGTAAAATCTGAGAAGTTTTAAAAAAAAAAAAAGGGGGGGTGGGGAAGACATTCCAACAAGGATTCCTTCTCATACGGCTCGCTGCAGCTCCTAAAAATAAAGGTTTGCCAATGGGTATGGCCAACCTAAAAAATAAATAAATACATACATACATCACTTGAAATTCCAGAAAAAAAAACGACAGAATAGGCTCCACTACTGCCAAGCCTGGATTCCCTCTCTTCCGGATCTAACCAGTGTCTCTTCCAAGCGCCATCTGAGAAGGCATAACGAATCTTAAAGCCAGCTAGCTTGCCATACTTAATTAACACTGATTAAA
>VXAL01010527.1:80514-94865 GCA_013399475.1 Chauna torquata | reverse complement strand
ATAAACCCAATACAATGCTTCCTTTGTGGAAGTGTTCAATATCAGTTTGGATGGGGCTTTGGGAAACCTGATCAAGTGAAAGATGTCCTTGTCTGTGGTTGGGGGGTTGGAACTAGATAATCTTTAAGGTTCGTTCCAGCCCAAACCATTCTGTGATTCTGTGAAAAAGGAAAGAATGATTTTGGGACAAGAATGACTGACATTTAAAATTGATGTCCTGTTTTAAAATTTGAATATCAAAGGTCAGTACTTATCTCAGTTGCCCTAATGAAAACCTGTACATGGACGTACCTACAAAGAATTTCTACCTCAGTTAACAGTAGAAGTCACACGCAAAAGCATCTATGCCAAGTCTGTGCTAGATAGCTGCACTGTTTAAGTCTCCATGCAGTAAGGAATAAGTGCTTAACGTTACCATTTGCCATTTTAGCACGTAAACATTTCTTTTTATATGATACTGAGAGGAATTAAGTTATGTTTTCTACTTGATTTTTAAAGAATAACAGCTCCCTCTAATAAATTATCTTGGAAATGGAGGAAAGAAAATAAAGGATCTTCCAGCTGAATACCTCTTAGATGCTATGTACATTCAAAGAGATGAAAACTGGGTATGCATTTTCAGAAGACTTTTTTTTTAAATAACTATTAAAAACTTCCTGAAGTTACAAACACATTTTAATTCAAAGAATTCATATAATAACTTAACACGGTAGTTACTGCATATCCAAATAAAAAGTGTGTTTAACTTTCTCTCAAAAATATTTTGTCTTTTTTTTTTTTTAACAGAAATATTAATGCAGACACAGCATGTTTCTAGGGCATGAGTGAGCCAAGACCCAGCCTCTCCAGATGCCAGCCAATGAAAGCTCTGTAGACATATGACAGCAGGAATGAGGGAAGGTATTCACTCCTTGGCAGACTGGGCATATCAATTTATGTAATCCAGTCACTTCTTTCACACGGGACAAAATGCATCAACTCTGTTCTTGGAAGTACTCATAAAGTTCTTAAGAAAGTAGTCAGCTCTTTGGGACAGAAATCAAAAAAGCTTTGCTTTAGATTTAGAGTGTGTCTGAAACAATGGCTCTTAGACCACCAGTGTGGCTCCTAGGATTCACTGGACTGTCAGGCTCTTGTGTTAAAAAGTGAGATGGACAACCTTCTCTTGAGGAAAACCAAACCAAAATAGTGAATTTTTTAAAATAATGATAAACATTTACTCATAATAAGTAAAATAATATTTTTTTGTACATAGGTGAGAAAAGACAAAAAAAAAGGAGGAGTCTTTGCATTGAAACTTAAAAAGGCTGAACTGTAAGGCAGGGTCAGACTTACCAATGTTTTAAGGCATGGTAACAAGGATTTTTGATGTACGTAGAGGTGGCAGTAAACTCAAAAGATTAATTATAGCCTCAGGCAAATCGCAAAGCAAACAACTTCTATCAATAGCAACACATTTTAGGATTCCTAGAAATTCAGGAAGCATGCCATTGTAAGTGGAAATAACCACTTCAAGGATTCTTCACAATAAAGGACATGGGATGCTTTCCATTTTGGAAAGCATTTCTTTATTCTGTAGAACAACATTATCTGAGAGGCAATTGCACTAGAATTATTAAATAGTAAGTAAGAACTGGTCACAGTTACCAGGACAAATTGGCCTTCCATAAACATATTGCAGATAATTTATGCATTATTAAATCTAACAGAAGTCATAGTGGAAGTGAATTCATTTCTAAAAACAAGCCAAAGTAGAGAAACATATGCTGTGCCTTAACCCCCACAGGCAGCTCAGCACCACAGATCCACTCGCTCACTCTCCTCAGGTGGGATGGGGAGAGAATCAGAAAGGTAAAAGTGCGAGAACTCATGGGGTGAGACAAAGACAGTTTACCAGGTAAAACAAAAGCCGCGTGCGCAAGCAAAGCAGAGCAAGGAATTCATTCGCTGCTTCCCATGGGCAGGCAGGTGTTCAGCCACTGCCAGGAGAGCAGGGCTTGTCACGCATAACGGTTTCTTGGGCAAACGCCATCGCTCCCAGTGTCCCCCCATCCTCCTTCTTTCCCCCAGCTGTCATTGCTAAGTACGACCCCACACGGTGTGAGACACCCCTTTGGCCAGTCTGGGTCACCTGCCCTGGCTGTGTCCCCTCCCAGCTCCTTGTGCACCCCCAGCCTCCTCGCTGGCAGGGCAGCACCAGAAGCTGAAAAGGCCTTGGCTCAGTGTACACTCCGCTCTGCAACAACCAAAAACATCCCCACTATTTTCATCAAAAATCCAAAGCACAGCATTGTGTGAGCCTCTACCAAAAAAAAATTAACTCTGTCCCAGCCAAAACCATGACAATGCTTTAGTTTTAGATTCTGCTGCAAAAGAGTTGGTACCTAATAGATCTCTTAATTACTTACATAGGTAGGAGTCCTTGTCTCCTTATTCTGTCAGACAAACCCATTCCTTGATGGTTTGGGGCTCTGATAGATGGCCTGACTTTAGCTCACGTTTAAAGCCATTGCTCATCATGTATCAGGCAGTAAGAAGTGAGAGCTGTCACTCCTTGTTGGTGGTTAAGTGTAATACTTTCATTGGTGAGTTGTTATAACTCAGAGGGTGGGAACTGCTCAGCAGTGTTACTCAGGCTTGTTTTTAGATAAAAGGAGGTTAATCTTTTGACCTTTAAAAACAAACAAACAAAAAGGAACAAACAAACAAACTCGGGTTAATGTAATATATCCTCAGAACAGAGGTGTAAGTTCGTGTCTCTTTTGATTGCCTCATTTATTTTTTTTTAACAATGCGCCATTTGCAGAGAAAGATGTCTGTCTTTCTAAATGGAAGAAGAGGGAGTAGCAACACTACAATTTAAGACACGCGGGGTGAGGGTGGGGGTGGGGTGACATAAAACAAAGCAATACCATTCGCCCTATTAATACTGGGAATGCTGTTGTTGCGGCTCTGACCTTGCTGTATGAACAGGTTTCGTACCCAGTTCTGCCACAGTTTTCTTTTTACGACTCCAGTTGAACTCTGCAGGTTTGGGTAATATTCACGATTTGTATGATTATTGCAAAAAGTTATACAGATTCTTTGTCAGTCAGTATAGTCAAGGGGTGGTGTGCTTCAGGTTATTTAGAATCTAGAGATTCATAATGTCATGGGAGCAGTGCACTCTTTTTCATCTGCTTTTGAAAAGTTCACCAATTGAAGAGTAAAAGGAAACAAACCCTCATTGCTCTCAATATTCATGCGTGTTTATTCTGATAGTTCTTATGTCACTATTGTATCTTCTTCTGTTACTGTCTTCCTGTGAAATCAAAGCATAAGGACGCAAGAAATTCACGTGTGGCTTCTAGCTAGATCACTATTCTAATTAAGAAATCCTGAACATAGAAATCCACTGTTTTGAGCTTGGCTGTGTTGACTGCCTTGATGACATCCCCCTTCAACATTCCATGGACATACTTTTAGCAGAGTGCTATCTGTGGGTTTTCAAACTTGTGTCTAGCTGATCAATTAAATAAAGGGTTAAATATCACCTTCTGGTAGTCCTCAGTTTTAAAGAACATGTATAAACTTTTGTTTTCCCCATGTAGTGACCTATGTGCTGATTTATGTGATATGGCATCTATGGACTGGTTTATCACATTTAGTTCTTATGTGGCTATTTACAGCTACTGCTGTTTATTTAGGGTGCAGAAATGTGTCTAGCCAGCTCATGATCCTGGTTTGGACTTGAGAGCTCAAGTGCTTTCTGAAGTACTGCATACAGCCTGACTCTTTACAATGAGACACTGAGTTTGAAGCAGTAAATCCATTAAATTTTGGTCTTTGGCAATGAGCAAGTAATTCTAGACTAGCCTCACTCCCTCCCAACTATCTGAGATATTTTGAATCACTTTTCAAAACCTTTAGATGAAAATGCTAGCAATCTGAGTACTCATTGTGGTTTCCATTTGGAGAAATTATGCTAGAAATGACAATTGTTCTCCATACAGGAGGAAAATTAGTCTTCTATTAAAAAA
Organism: Chauna torquata; assembly: GCA_013399475.1. NCBI lineage: Eukaryota > Metazoa > Chordata > Aves > Anseriformes > Anhimidae > Chauna > Chauna torquata. Next base: position 90,846 of record VXAL01010527.1, on the reverse strand, counting down.
ATACATTTTTATATTCCAAAATATAATATTAAAAACTCATTTCAGTGCTTCAGTTGAGAAAGTGTGAGGAAAGCAGCAGAGACAGACTGCAAGAAAGGGTTTGGTGTTAATTCACAAGGAGTGTGTGCACTGCTTTGCCAGCGAGAAAGGTGGAAACATGCCTGAGTGGGCAGCGTGCTTTTCCCCATTCATCTTAAGCAATCCTTCTGGGGAACCTGATGACACAAGTGCCCAGAGTCCTGAGAGGCTGCAAGTGCTTTGCTCTGTGGATGCCTCCAGCTAGTAATGGCACCTCTGCCTGCTTTGGGCACCAGGGTGCCATATTTTAATCCAGAAAAAGTTGTCCCACGTTTCATGAACTCGTCTACGTTTTCTTAGATGTATTATGATACTGTCCAGTCCACTTGTTAAAGGCAAGACTAATACTGTCGTGAAATTGCACAGACACTAGCTAAAAGAAGCAGTGTGTAGTGAGTTAGCTCTCACTACGCTGGGACATGATAATTATATTAAATAAAGGGATAGCTTGTTGACTGTAGTCTGGTTTGTGGTATCCCAGCTCTCCCTCTGTCTCCATTCGCACATTCCCACCTTGTTCTTTTGGCCTGGAACTAGCTAGCATTCATGTGACCATGAGGGGAACCAATTCAGGAAACTGATCGGTCTGAAGACTAACCTTGGTTTGCTTTTTTGGTAAGGTTGGGAGCTTTTTTGTGGATAAAAAATTATGTAAAATTGTCCTGGAACTGAGCCCTGATTCTCCATGTAGGTGCATATATGTTGTTCTTGCTGCCTTTACCTCCCTACTTACATACGTTTTTATAATGCAAATATGTGAAGATACAGTAAGGTTAATACTGGATATTTCCAGATATTTTGACATGTATAAAATATATACTGTAATACAATGATTTTTTTTCGAAAGTAAACTTGGCAATTACTAACTTTTCCCAAGAATCTAAAAAATCATTAGATATTTCAAGCTGACATTCCAGATAATAGAGAAATATTTGTAATGAAGTTCCAGAAACATTTTTTCACTTAAATTATTCACTCAAAAGATTATATACTATGTTAGTTCTGGCTAATATGTCACCTAGCTGCAGGTGTTTTGAATTTGAAAACTCTCTCTTGCCAAACAGCACCAAAAATTAACATTTAGAATACTACATTGCCATGGTAATTTCTTGTTTAGAAGATTGCCAAGTAACAAAAATTAAACCAATGCTTTTGGTGTGCCATTACCTACAAAAGAAGATGGGTGAAAACTGAAACATTACTTAGTTCCATGTTTTTCTTCTATGTACTGAAGAGACATTGAATACTCAACTTAAATACTTTTTTTTTTCTTTTAAACTGGATTTCTTGTTGTGGCATTTGTGCATGTTTCTTAAATTATGCATGAGCAAATGTTTTTGGTGAATTTCTAATGATTTTTTCCCTTTGTGTATAAGCAGGGCTGCTGAAACTTCAGGGGGTTGGGGAACAAACATCAAATACAATCAGGAAGCTATTGCATACCTTTAGGCATATTTGAAGAATTTTTTCCTTTTACCTAGAGCCATTCTGATGTTAATGGAGCAGAATCTCATTTCAGTCTGCTAGGATTCTTTTGTTGTGAAAGGCCTCCACTAGGACTGAGGTACAAATAGGTACAAATATATAGGTACAAGTAGCTTGTACCTATTTCATTCATAACGGTTCATTCACTAGACCTGTTTTTTGCAGGTATGTAGAAATCTGTTGATAGTGATATGATCATGTATATTTAAAATAGACTCTTTTCTGAGGCAGAATTTGCAGGGTAGTTTCTTGAATTTCTGTTGATGTCATCCCACTCTCATATTATGTATGACCTTTGTGTCAGATAACACCTGTTTGCCTTGAGAGCACAGGAAGACACTCAAGTATAGAAGCAAACTCAGAACCACCCTCTTTTTTTTCAGGCATCAGGTGATGTCAGAGGAGTCCTGGTTGCTAGCGGGAGAGCACTTCCAGCACATGTATCTGGTTTTGCTGAAACAGTTGTTAGGGAAAGATGTAAGAGACCTTATGTTCCAAACCGGACTCAGACATTTCTTATTGCTTAGGAATATTTTCAAACTGTGAATGAAAATTTCTTGCAATTGTGTCTGGACCTTGAATACAATCTTGATACAGGAGAGACTTCACTGTGTCAGGGGAGAGGAGGAAGGTCTTGGTTCAATGATTGTGTGTTTGTGTAATGTTACAGATATTTCAGAACACTACAAAGTCTCTTGATGAGTTTATTTTGACTTTATTAGGTTAGATGCAGAGTCCTTCATTGACGAGAACAGAATGATTTGTCTTTTCTAGTTACTTGTATGGGAACTAGGACTAGACAGTGAGCTGGTATAAAGCAGAAGTGGATGAAGAAACTCCCATCTGTTGTCCAGTGCTGTTTTTTTTTAAGGGCTTAATACTTTGTTTAAGTGCATTATTGGGTCAGGACCAAGATGTTCTGCACCTCATGGGCTGAAGCCCAAGGAGAACAGTTGTATGTGCTTCAGACTGCTCAGAGAAAAAAGACATGGCCGTCAGTTTATTGGCTTCCATGCATTTTGGATAGCTGGGGCCAGCTGCACAAGCAAACTTGTATTAATTTTGAGTTAAAATGTTCTGGGTCTTTCAGATATATTCATTTACAGAACTAGCTTTTGTACATGGTAATATGAAAAAAAAACTTTACATTTCATTTTATAAATCTATACATCTAGTATTTTAGTGTTTTTAACATGTCTTGGGCATAAAAATGTTATTGCTTATTTTTTCTTTTAATCCATTGGATTATTTTTTGAAGATTTTTTTTTTTTGAAGCATAGTTGATAATATAGTTCAGAATAGACACGTACCTTTCTTGATACATCTACAAATCTTTACTCACACTTTCCTTTATTTTTTTCTAATTGGCTGAACACTAGCTTAGTTTGGAGGCAAGTTGCCTGTACAGACCTCAAAACAAGTTTCAGAATTGGCCAAGTACAACATTTTATTCTCATGTAGTGTTTCTTTGAGAACTTTGCTGCTGTTGTCTTAGAAATGTGAATGCAAATACCTTTGATTAGTCATGTAAATTTAGATGTGAAATGTGCCTATACTGTCATTTTGTCCCCATTGCTTAATGTGCTTTTGTTGCATCACAGATCAGAGGACCCTTCCATAGTGATTTATGTTTTTGGAACCCAAAACAAACATTTATTTTTGGTTCTTTAAATTTAAAAATTCACTAGGTTTCTCTTCAGGAAACATGAAAATTCTCATAAAAGGTTTTTTTGCAATGATAAATTGTATGGGACACTCTTAAAATAACTGCACTGTAACAGGTGTTTTGTCTTGTATTATCAATAACCACATCCCATCATTTTAAATCAGATAATGTATGTATGTGATCAAAAGCTCCTTCCAGTAACTCCAGCACTGATTCAGGCACTGATTCAGCTCTTCCAAGAGTTTTGTAATTAACTAAGGCTGAAATATCAGTATTCAAACCAAATGAATTTCTTGCAAAAGATACTAGAAGTAAACTTTCAGATCAAAGGTATGATTTAACAGGCTTGTGTGAGTGTCTGTTCTCCCTTCATTCTCCCTGCTTAGACATAAAATCAGCTGTGAAATTGCTGAGGTCAGGGGAAGGTTTCACTGTGCTACTGTGCAAGAGGACAAAGCTCTGGGGATAGTTATTCGCCCTTCAGAGGCACGAGCAACCAGTCAATGACTGCAGCTGTTAGTTTCTCCTTCTCTCAGCTCTAAATGCTGGGTTAAATATAGTTCTTGTGATGTCTTTAAACGGAGACTTGTTAGACACCTTATTTCCTGGAGAAAACCCTCTTTTGGTTTGACATACACTGTCTTGTTTCTTTGTACCATGGCAAGGGTACACATCCGTGCAAATTGAGTTTTTTTTTTTTTTATTGCCAGATACTGAATCACAGAATCACAGAATGGTTTGGGCTGGAAGGGACCTTAAAGATCATCTAGTTCCAACCGCCTGGCCATTGACAAGGACATCTTTCACTTGATCAGGCTTCCCAAAGCCCCGTCCAGCCTGGTCTTGAACACTCCCACGGAGGAGGCATCCATAACTTTTCTGTGCAACCAAGCCTCACTACCCTGATAGTGAAGAATTTTTTCCTTCTATCTAATCTAAATCTACTCTCCTTCAGTTTCGTACCATTACTGCTTCTCCTTTTACTATACACCCTGGTAATGAGTCTCTCCCCATGTTTCTTGTCAACCCTCCTTTAGGTGTTGGAATGCTGCAGTAATGGGCCCAATTCTCAAGCCAGTCCAGGTCCCTCTGGATGGCTTCCCTTCCTTCTCTATTGCATCAGCTGCACCGCTCGGCTTGGTGTCATCTGCCATCTTTCTGAGGGTGCACTCAATCCCACTGTCTCTGCCATTGATAAAGATATTACACAGTACTGGTCCCCTGAGGGACACCACTCTTCGCTGATCTCCACCTGGACATCATTGAGCTGTTGACAGCAACTCTCTGGATGTGGCCATCCAGCCAATTCCTTGTTCTCTGAGTAGTCTGTCTACCAAATCCATGTCTCTCCAGTTTAGGGACAAGGATGTTGTGGGGAACCATATCAAAGGCTTTGCACAAGTCCAGGTAGATGACATCAGTTGCTCTTGCCTTGTCGACCAGTGCTGTTGCTCTGTTGAAGAAGGCCACAAGTTAGGTATGATTTGCACTTTGTGAAGGCACCTTGCTTGTCCTCAAAGCACGCCTTTTCCCTTCTCTCTTTGTGCAAGTACGAATAACCAGAACAGTTCCCCTTCCCTGCTTTTAGCAGAAGCACTGCTGAATGTGTTTCTTCTTTGGTGTTACAGTGCTGGGACCTGTAATCAAAGACCCTTTCTCTAGAAATTGGTTTGTTCTAACAGATTCAGCCTTCAGTAGAGTCACTGCTGAGTACAGTTCAAGCCTTAAATACTTGCTTTTGCAGGTGTCCTAGCTGCAAACATCATTAGGTGTTCAAAATATGTCGTTTTTATAAAATAAGTAGTATCTTCTCACCTTTGTGGTCTCAGGCTTTGCATCACAGCGTAATATGAAATTTTCCTCCAGGAGCTTTGAAGATTTTTTTTTTTCGGTCAAGCTTGATGCAGTTTATAATGCTGATATTCCTGGTGGAACTGGCTTGATGGTAACTTAGGTATTGGGCAGCATGCAATCATTTTGATGTTGTCTCCGAGAAATTAGAAGGCAAAATAGCAATCTGAGGTAAAGAACTTCCTTGAGCAAGAGGTGCCAAATTATTTTGAACCTTATCCACACTGCATGAATTTAAGAGAAATTTGGCTTTTTGTCAGGAAGAGTGATTTTTGTGTTGTTGTAATATTTAATATTTTGTAAATTTAAATATGAAATCTTAATAGTGATTCAGATATATCTGAATAAAGAACTTTTGAGTTTTAAAAAAGTACTGTCGTAAGTCAGTATTGAGTCCCTGTCTCTCCAAAATGTGCATTGTGACAACAGTGTACCAGCTTAAAGTTTCCCATGATGGAATTTCACAGCAAAAGATTCCAGAGATTTTTCTGTTTGTACCACCTTTTTACTAATAATTATAATTGTGTTCCTCTTACTGTGGGAGAGAAGTAAGACCAGAACATCACTATCAAGTTTTCTTCAATGCTATTTTGAAATACATTTTGGGAGGTAGAGGGGACAGTGTAGAGTAGGAAGTTGAAAATGAGTGTAGCAAATTGAAAATCACTTCTATTTTGTTTTCAACAAAAATAGATTCAAATACATAAAAAGATATTCATACCTCAAATTCTGTTCTATGCTAAATAATGTTTAGTTTGGGAGTCTTTCCTTATATCTTTCAAAATGTTTCATAATGAAAATGCTTTTACATAGTATGTACTAATGGAAAAGTACTGGTGCTATTTCACCAGGACAGAAATAAACAAAGTGAAGACAAAAGGTGAGTCTTTACGAATGTGTAGCTCAGTCTAGCTCTAAGAATAATGTTAAAGTATGGCTAGTTAGGAATGTCTTGTCTTGTGTTTAGACCTCAGACACATTTTTAGACTGTTGGTTGTTCTTCCTCTGATGTTTATGGAAGCAGTTTGATTTTAAATGAAATCTAAATTCACTTGAACTGTGATTTGGTTAGCAGGGGAATGCCCTGTTTTCAAGAATGTTTTTTGTTGAACTAATTTATAAAATTTAAGTGAATGTAATGAGTGTATTGTATATGGAAACTGCTCACAGAAGACAAGCTTTATAATGTCTTCCATCTTACTGACAGGTTGTGAAGATGAGAAAAGATGTGAAGAAAGCCAGAGTCCTGACTATTCGCAGACTAACCAGACACATCGGGAAATTAAAGTTGAAAAAGTAAGTTTAAAATATCAGTGTTCTTGTTTGTGTGTTTATAAATGAGGCAATATCTGAATTCCAAAAAAATGGGGAAGTGGGAGAAACAAGTATTACATAGAAAACTTAAGGCACTCAGCTGCATATATTCTATCAGTCTTATTTTTACTTTATTTCAGATAGAATCAAAATCTTGACTAAAAAGTAGTTTCATAAAGTAGAATTGGGATAACATTTCTTAAAAGGATTTAGTATATTGGAAGTTAATCCCAACAGAACCTCTTACAGCACTTTTGAAAGCATTAGTCCTGATCTTTTAGGTTATTCTGCTGTTGAACAGAAGTTGTCCAATATTGTCTCATTGCAGTTGTCTGCAAGGCTTTATAGGAAAAATAAATACTGTTTAGTATGTATAGTTATATAAATCATACTCAGTTTTAATAATTAGTATTAATATTTAAGTTAATAATTAGAACAACATTTTGTAGATTTTATTTTTAAAGGTAACTGGCCCAAAGTGACTTGTGATGTTTTTCATTGGAGACAACATCAGATAAGTCTGTTACTGTGTTCAAAGAGTAAATTGAACATACTGTTCTCCCATAAACTTAGCAAATTGTGCAAAATAAGAAGCAGGCCCAATGAACTTCTATATTTAAATATTACAGATCTTCAAATGTAATTATATATGAGATAGCAGTGTCTCCTGTTTATTGTTGTTAGGAATTGTAGCTCCNTCATTTACAGGGGTTCAGAAGACCTGAAATTAAAGAACCAAAAACGAGTTGAGAGATTAATAGAAGAAATCCATGCCATGAAGGTAATAACATAGACATTTAGATATTAAATGTAGTTAATTTTAGTAATAAAAAGCTTTGTTTTCTAGGACTGCATTACTGCAACTTACCTGAAATATTTCCAAAGTCAGCTTGGCCATTACTGTAACACAGCTGGAAAATTATGAACATTTTCATATTTCCATGTTTGTGTGCTGCATCTGTCAAGGTGTTAGATTTTAGTCTTAAGCCTGCCAAACTAAACTTGAATTTGTTTAGAAATTAATGGTGTTTGAAGTTTTTACCATGACAGTTAAAGTGCAGGAATTAAATTTTTCATGCCACTTTGGAGTGCGAGAGGTGTTTCATGTACCTGATTATAGTATTGTTATTATCAGTGCTCCGAGTTTTAAATACGATGCTACTGGTATTTTACTTCAAGCTTTAAAGTTCTGTAGTAGTTTTTGAAATGTTAGCTGCAAGGGACTAGTAGCATTTGATTCAGGCTTTTTTCATGTTCCATCGTGCTGTAAGTTGGTACAGTTTTTGTATCTTGTGCATTATGACGTATTTGCAAATGCTTCAGAGATTTTATAACTTCATAATGTTCCGTACTACTCGTATCTCAGTTTTAGCAGGTAATACGTGCGGGCGTGTGTGTGTGTGTGTGTGTGTGTGTGTATGTGTTCAAATGAGGTATAAATTCCAGCCATGAGGCTTGAGCACAAGAAAAACTGTTCTCACATTAAATGACTGTCTTGTTGCTTTTTTTTTCTTTTTCCTTGATAACTATAGTGGTTAAATTGTCCTTACCTATTTATTTATTTATTTATTTATCATCTTAGTCTTCAAAAAAGCTGGCAAATGGAAAGACTTCATTGACCATTAAGAATTGTTTTGTGCCGTATTTGTCAGGTGGAATCACAGGGTATAGTACAGTATTTGCAAGGGAGTCTCCACAAGTCAGTAAAGGGGAAAAGGAAATGGTCATCACTGTCCTGTATAAAGCAGTAGTCAAGCAACAGAAGGGTTTGCTTTGTCCACATTGTGCTTTTACTTCCAGGATTGCCTCGTGCAGACATCTTAAAGGCTGCCTGTACTTAGGACAGTATTGGCCATGTACGTTAACATTGTTTCTTCCGTTGGTGTAAGCCAAGAAGTAAATCTCCTTTTTGCCCCATGCACCTGCAGTTAACAACAGTAGTTGTTAACTAATTCTGGGTAGCTTACAATAACAGTTAAAAAGCTTTGGTGCCTTCTGGCTTCTGTATAATTAATGGGTGCAGAAATGTCTCTAGAAGGAAACAGATGTGGAATGGACTGAATTACCTTCCTGAACTGCCTGTCTGTTTCTGTGAAGACAAGGTCTAGGGGAACAAGGTTCCTAAACTGAGGTGTCTGGAGATGAAGGGCTGACTCTGGTCCTAGTGGTGTAAAAAACTGCTTTGAAAAAAGACCTTTTATTGTGAGGTTGTCATTTGGTCGAGCAGAGAATGAGCCATGTGGAATTAAAGGAGAACCTCAGTTGTCGGTAGTAATTCATTAATGCTACCTAAGTCTGCTTTGAAATACTTTGTAGAAAGGGAGCAGCCTTAAAGTGATCAGCTGAGAAGGAGGGAAAGCTGTCCCACTTCCCAGGCACATAGCTGTTAAATGATCTCAGTTGTCGAAATCAAGCCGTTAGTAGTCTTTATTGTTTAAAAAGTGCCCATATTATATTAGTAATATTTTTAATAGCAAAAAAGATTGGTTTTCCTGGTTGTTTTTTTTGTTTGTTTTATTTTGTCTTTAAAAATGAACAAAAAGATACTTATTGGCTCTGGAATGTGTTTGTTTCTTAGATGAAATAAAAATTCCTGTTCTCTTTCTTATGAATCACAGCCTAAAGGCACTGGTTGTTTACACATTTTTTCACCACTTTTGATTTCTAGACTAAAAGAGCTTTACAGAATTGGCATAGAAATATTCCTCATTCACCGTGGTGGAGAAACAAGACAACTTTCACATAAATCACTGAAATTCTCTGTCATAGTGGGAGATGTTATACTGGTGAAACGTCACGCCCAGCAATCTTTTTCTTAAGTTATTGATCCTATGATCAATGATTTTGTAAAGAACTCTTTACATATGATGGAGTATTTTTATATTTTTAGGAAAGAATAGACTTAATAGAAGTGGTTAATAAGATACATTGATTAATGGTCTATGGAGTCTTAACTTAAAGCAGACTTGCGTTATCCAAACCAATCCAGCAGTTTCCATGTGTGGATCCCAAACACTTGTCAAAGGAGATGCAAATCCTTTTGAAACTGTGTGTGCAGAAAACAGAATTTGGTCATTTTCCTTATAACCTGCAGAAATAGTCCATTAATTTCTACTACTTAAATGTTTTATGTAAGAAAAATCTCTGCATTCTCTCTTACTGAATATTTAGGATTGAGGCGTATAGTGAGCTGTAAATCTAGAGAAAAAGACAAAAAAAATTACAACGAAAATAGCTACTCTGGCCAAAGTGGCTTGGAGCTAGAAAGCGGATGTTACACCAGAATCTGACAGCATGTGTATTTACAGATAAAAGATTTTTTGAGATAACTACTTACAGCTTCTAGAACTTTTTCATTAGTTTCAGAAAGCTATGAAGGGTTTCTGTAGATAAAAAAAAAAAAAAAATCTGTGAAAATCCCAGAGAACAAAAATAGTACGATTTTTCTTCTGAGTTTTTCCCACAGTTGCCAAAGAGAGCATGCCTCTTTCTAAATACAATTTTTTCTTCCATCAGTCAAGAAGAGACCCAGAACATCTTTCCCCTGCCACATAACCAGGAGGAAAAAAAAAACTCCTTATGGGGGCTGCTGGCACAGACTGTGTCTTTTGTGAAGGACTTTAGGTATGCTGATGTCCTCAGAAGGCACAAGGGCAGGATTGCATTTCAAAAAGGATTTGGTTCAAACTCAGGGAATAAAGGCAGAAACACTGGGACCTTGACACATTTGTCTTGTTACTCAAGTTTGTAATGCAATCACATTTCTCTTACTCAGGAAAAAAAATCTGGGGGGTTGAAATACCACTGAGGGAGGATTCTTTGCCTTTATAAGAATTACATTGCTGCATTCAGCTGACATTAAGCCAGTAAACTTTTTGTACTGATTCATTTACCTAGAGGAGCTATTACCTTTCATCCAGACTGTAACAAAAAAAAAA
>VXAL01010527.1:49714-70552 GCA_013399475.1 Chauna torquata | reverse complement strand
TCTGTTCTAGGAATGTAATACTAATGTAAACATGACTTCAGTCCTGGACAGACTCATTGGCACTTTTATTAAAGAATGGATTTAGTGAACACGTGAGTGAGTAGGATGAGGCAGGATAATTTTACCTTTAATTTTACCTTTAGGAAATGAAAGTAATGCCCTGCCCATCAATGGGAGTTCTTTGAAGAAATCAATAGATACAGTGGATATTGCCCACTGAGTCAATATCTAGTCTTAAATTTCCGAAAAGCCTTTGACCAAAACCTCTGTTTAAAAAAAATAAATAAAAATAAAATAAAAGCTGTTCATCGATACAAGTTTTCTTGTTTTTGTAAAAGAGTTAGACGTAAGTGGAAGAAAGGAATATATGGCTAGCTATCATGGTGTTGGAAAGTTAGCAGTGGAGTTCTGTGGGGGTCAGTGCTAGAAATGGTTCAGAAAAAGAGAATGAATTTGACAGAGCTTGATGATCCAAAATTCCAAGACAGTGAAGATACCAGCATTAAAACACTGCAGAACAGTATCACAAAACTGAGCAACTAGGCAATAAAATGATTGAAGAAATTCAATAAAAATAAATGCAAAATAATACATGTGGTAGAGATGTGAATTAATGGTTTGTTTTCATTGGATCTAAATTGGTTGTTACCAGTGAGAAGGTGGATTTTGGAGTTACCATAGATACTTAAGTGAAAATGCTATAGTGCTATTCAGTGTCTTCAGACAGAAGACAGTCAGTTCCTGTTTGAATCTGTTGTTTTCCCATATACTGCATAAGTCTTCTTACTGTATCTTTAAAAAGAAAGTAAAGTTAGACAAAGAAAAGATAAGTGGCAAGGATGATCAGAGATGCAGCTTAGCATCTATATAAGATACAACAACATTGGAATAGGATTCCGCAGGGTACAAGGTGAACAACTGATATTGGAGGTCTGCACAATGGATATATTTGTGCTGGATACTTCTTTTGCACTCTGTATACTAATATTTTGATCAGGAGTTTCTAGCGGCCAATTTGGAAATCTGTAGGCTGAAAATAATCCTATTTTTCATGTTTTGTTGCCAGATCTCTTCTTTCCACCTTTGCACCTCACGCATGTACAAAATGGTTCAAATTTGTAGTGCTAATGAGAGATGCTGTAACAAAATGAACAGGCCTGTTAAGGACATGTAATACTTTGATTGACTTATGTTACAATTGATTTCTTCCTTGAGATCCAGGGTTTAGAAACTAGGTTTCTAAATGCTAACCTTGTTCTGTAGTTGTTCAGTTACGATGTTTTTTTCTTTTTTTTCTCAGCAAGGGCAAATGAAATAGCAGGTTTGTCTTGTGCAGGTTTCAAGATCTCTAGGAAAGGTCAAAAGGTAAATTATTTTCTTCCTTATCCGCTTTAAGAAAAGTCTAAAGGAGGAGTACTTTTCCTGGAGATAATAATGCATGCTGCGAAAGGGAATGGAGAAAGGAAATCCTTTCTTTCTCAATTGTGTCTAATCTCTGAGCTCTTTTCTTTCATGCCCTCTGGAAGTAGACAAAAAGGGGCTGTATATATGGTTCTGTGTGTTCGTGCTCTTCTATCACATTTTGTACCTCTTTGGCCTCTTCTGTCTTCATTATCCATTTCTGTTTCCATTTCTATTTAAAACCAGAATCTAGCAGGTAGGGCTTATTAACTGCATGTTTTCAGCAGGAACTTTGTAAGAGTATAGTGTATCCTTTTCCTGACTGCTTTGGTTGGAGTCTTGCTGGCTGAAGCTCCTGCTGGGAGAAAAAAGGCTTAACTGAAAAGAAGGCAGCTTTCTGCTAGCTGTGTATAGCGTCCCCTTCTGGCAGTCAATGCTGTTTTTCTTCAGTTTTTACAAAAACAGTTCATCTGGCAACTAGTGCTATTGGCAGCAGTTGTGAATACCAGGGATAGTAATTCAAAACTGAAGATAGTTCCAGCCAACACAGGACTGCTTGGAAATATGTTAACCCTGAAATTGCATGTGATTGTTATTTTAATATTAGAAAAGCAGCGTGGAACAAATTGCCAGTACAGAGTGAAATTACAAATTGTACCAGTCCAAGTGAACATTGACATTCAGAACCGAAAGATGTTAGAGGAAAAACGAATATTCAAATAATGATAATTTTGGCATCGTCATGCTTGCTGTACTGAATTATGTAGTGAGCTTGTTTTTTCCTTTTGTGTAGTTTTTTTTTTTTTTGAATCCTTGTAATTGTAGTTTACTTTCATAATACCTACTACTTTTGAAATTGTCACAAGATTACAGACTTCCTAACTTTTTTTGTGTGCTATGGTGAAAACAGTGACTGTTGCTCCCCAAATGTGGCTACTGAATCAGATGGGAACCTCCGAAATTAAACAATTCATTTAATCTAATTGACTAAATAAAATGCCAAGTTCACAGTGTTCATCTCTGTAGACTGATGTAATTGCTGGCATTTGACTTGCATACCTCTCGAAATATTAAATTAGTTTATAAACGTGGCAGAAAAGAGCAGCCTATACTTGCCAAATAAAGTTTGGGTATTTTACAACAGCTTAAACAAACTAACCATGTTAACTCTTGTTTTGGGAAGTTGGTTTTCAGCTTTGTTTTATTATTAAACTGTATGACTAAGTATCTTTCCCTCAGCTTCATGCTCTGCTTTTAAGAGAGCTTGTACAAGATAGCAGAATAAGGATATTTAGATAGAGGAAAGTATCCATTTGGACAAAACTGTTTGTACAGTAATGTTATATAGTTTTGTTTGATGAGGATTTTAATAACTTTATTTTTCTAGACAGAAAGAAACAGAAAACTTCAAATTTTTTTAGTGTGAAACTTAGTAGATAAAAACTCACAGGTTGACATTGAATTTCACTTGGATCTAAACTGAGACAGCAATACTGTAGACATTTAGTAATGTTTAAAATTGGTGCCAGCAAAAACCTGACACCAGTATAGTTTACAAAAAGAACAATTGCTAGACAAGTTCCACTTGAAATGCATTCTTGCATTCCCAAAGATTAACTGTAATTTTGGAGTGCATTTTTTTTTAACAGGTTAGTGACAGTTAGTTCGCATCAAAATTGAATGCCAAATACCCATCTAAACTAAGACTGTTGTGCGGCTTTTGATTTTTTGGGAAGTTCTGTTCCATTCTGAACATTTCGTAGTAACTTCTTTTGTTTTGTTATTTTAAAATGCGATTAAGTTTTAGTATTTTTTCTTGATCTATATTGTAGTATTCTTGCCCAAGTTGTTATTAATACAACAACGCTGAAAATTAATGATTTCAAAGAATACTTTTTTGATTATTTTGAGAAGTCATATGTTGAAATAAAAGGCAAGTTGGAACATTAAATTCCATAAAATTTTTAAAAATGTTAGGCAATCAATGAAAGTTGCAAAGTCGTATTAAAAAATGTGAAAGTTTCTTGAGTATATACTTTAGGAAAATTAGCAACTGTAGAACCCTTTCTTTTTATACTGCTCTTCCTCTTTGTAATACAGAATCTAGATTTTTGATAAGTGAAAAATACCGTAATTACTGTAGGACATAATAACAATCTTCAACCCTAATGACACAGGAGAACATATTTAAATTATAATTCACTTAATTTGGCTGCAATTAGAGAGAAAATGTGTTCATTTTTACTGAGTAAAACCTCTGGTTGCAGTATGTGATGATATAGTATCAAGTCATCCAGTCAGGTTGCCGGGAAGAGCTTTATTGGCTAGACTGGTAGGACAAAAAAAATTCTGTGAGATCTCTTTTTGTTGTGGTTTTGCTTTCTTGTAGCTGTCTGTTTTTTATGACACAGGTATTTACAGTAAAACTTGACTTCTGTGGAAAACTAAGTCTGTACATCCACGTACTTTCAACTTATGTCAGACTCCATTGCCTGTAAGTTTAGCAAAAGTTTTACTTGGTGGAGTCATTTGTTAAAATACCATGTCATTCCTGAAAACAGTATTAGTAGATACTCTTAAGAACTGATAGTATGAAAACAGTTTAATAGTGAGAAGTCCATGCAACATGCAGAGCTTTGCCAACTGGGAAGACATGCCTACCCTCATTGTTATGTGACCTGTAATTTTCATTTATAAATAAAAGAATACATTAGTAATGTGCTGGTTTGCTTGTCTTGTCTATATGAACTGTGAGTGCACATATGCCTCTATGTTCAGTCTTTACTTCATCATTATGTTACATTATACTAGATGAGAATCATTGGGAATCCATCCTCCCAGAGATTCGCCCCATAGTGGTTAATTACTGTCCTGTATAGTCTTTGTTAATAACCAGTAGGGTATTGTGCATTTTTATAAGCTTTACCTGCTTGCATCACGTCACTTCTCCATCTGTAATTTTAAAAACGAGGCGAGATGCCTGCGAGTCACCAAAGAGACCATGGCAGTGGCTTCTAAATAGACTCCCTCACCTTCTCTGTTTGAAAAGTGCAAGCTCTAGAGTAAGTGTGCACAAACATTAAAAATCCTGACTGTCACCTTGCCAGGAAGAGTAATGAATCACTCTGAGTAAGGCAGAGAGATCTTGAACCCTAGTGTGAGTAGACTAAGCGTATATTGTCTTTCCTTTCTTTACCTAAGCACTTTATAAATCTGTAAGTGTCATTGTCTATTTACAAATAAATGCTTTTAATTACATTTTATTTAAATTGATCACTTCCAGTGTAATCTGGAAGATGTAACAAGGCCTTTCTGTGGGAAGTATGGGGGGATAAACTAGCTTGCCTGTAACTAGACGAGCTGAAATGCTGGAGCTGCACAGCCCCAAAGTGCAATGGCATGTATCCCCATTTCAGCTGCGTAGGCAAGTGGGTGAACTGACACTTCTAGGATTGGTGGGCATGTCTTTTTCCAAATGACTGTTTTAAAAAAAAAAAAAAAAGCTCTTTAGCAGAAGGGCAGCTATTCTGAACAAGTGACTTGGAAGTCAGTATGCCTTCTTAATTTTCTGGGTATCAGTCACATTTGGACCTGTGACAGGGATGGTCTTGACAGTGCCATCCTAGACTCCATGTGTATCAATCTACCTACAATGAGAGTGTTACCAGCCCTCATAGGATTCTCACCTGTGGATTGAAAACCTAATACCTCCTCAACAGAAATTTGAAACTTGGTAACTCCAGCGTAATGCTTTCTCATGCATGGATGTGAAGCATTACAGAAAGTGTCTGTCTGCAATCTGCTGCAACAGAAGACGATGGCAGGTCTTTTTCAAATCAAATGAACGAAATTCTAGATTGAATTCCTGATGGAAAAATTCTTTTTTTTACTTGCCACAATGTCAGAATGTGCTTTATTTTTAATAGAAACGCATGGACATGAAGACTGAACATTTTTAGTGGCTGCTAGCAGTAGAGTTTTTAGTACCAAGATATTACTACTATATCAATTTACTTAGTGGACGTCAGCCAGTATTTTTTTCAATTTGGAATGAAACATTTTAATGATTATCCAATCTATTTCTTAGCATCAAGTAAACTAAATGGTGCAGTTGCATCATTCAGGCATTCTAGTGTCATTCAGCCAGAGAAGATAAATGGGTGTTCAGGATTACTTGTCACAGTCAACAAAGCAGGTAATCATTAATCACAAAAAAAAAAGTCTGGGTCTTTAGATGTCAGAAGATTTACCACAGAAGTTGCAGTCATGAACGAGCAGTATATAACATGCTCTGAATTTACCTAACATCAAGTTTCAGCTAGGGAAATTTGCAGCAAATCAGTAGACTTCTCTGGAAGGATTTTGTGTAATTTGAATGTAATGGGTAAAGATGAGTGTGACCTGGATTGCCTGGATTCCATTGAGGAAAAATATTATAAAGCCAAATGAAAGATTAAATTTCCAGGAGTCAGGAAGGCTACGGGCTTATTGTCCAGAATGAGAGTCCTCTTCTTATGTATAATATTACCAAGACAGACACTGTATTCCATTTTATTCCTTTCTTAAAAACTGTAGTAGAAACTGAGAGCAAATGCAAAAAAAAATTACATAGGTTAGGTACAGACAAATTTTCTTCCTGTTGAAGAGAAAGTTCAGTACATTTGATTACTCAAAAGGGTGCTTGATAATAGTTTGTAAGTACTGGCAGGAGGGTAGCCACCTACCCGAAAGTGCTTTTATTCTTGTCTGTATGGAAAATTACATAGTGATTTTATAATAATATAGATATCTCAGTGTAGCATTTATCTTTTTAATAAATTTATTAATGAGCTTAAGCCACACTTAACAATATCAAATTTTTACTTACTAGTTCAAATTTTCTGTCCTGCTGTTCTGCTTATGAATTTTATCCACATTCCCCTCTTTTCCCATATGATTCATGTTGACTTCACATCTTGTAAAATGGGAGTTGAGGAGGATGGATTTGGGGTGGGTTTTTTTTTTTTATAGACAGACAGACAGTTCCATTTATTTTGTTGTGGTGTCCACTAATGAGACTTATGTCTGTAGCAATTCGTATGTATGTATATCTACACACACACTTACGTATACACATATATATAATGTATACATGTTTGGGTCACAGTTACTGGTCAAGTATTTGTATTTTCTAAACTGTCAGGGATAAAAGTGGCCAAAGTTAGTGTCACTTTTTCTTCATGATCAGCCTGCTATAACCAATTAGTGTATTGCATTTAGTGAAAACAGGATTTCACTGTTGAAACAAATTTGTACTGTCACCACGGATTTAGTTTCTTTTTGAAAAGCATATAACCTTTTAGGTGAACCACAGTTGATTTCTTTTACTCTTTGGAAGATAGTCTAAGTGTATGATCTGTTTTTTCGTAACTGAACATGTGCTTCACAATGGTAGCATTTACACTGAGTCAGAGAATACTTATGCTGTGAACAACTGAAATGCTGAACTTTTAGAAGCTTAGAAAAGGGAACAAATTGGTCATGGCAGGAAGCCATACAGTCATTAAGTTATAGAAAAAAGGATCTGAATATCCATACTGAAATAAGTATATTTTCTATCCCTTTCTCCTTACTAAAGAACCTAGAGAAATGACAGGAAACAACAAAATGAGACTGAATGCAAAAGAAAAAGGTAAGAAACTTTGTGTATGAGAAGGTAGCCTCAAACACCTATTCAAGGGTAAAGATGGTAATGTGTTAAAAGATCTAAGTGCAGTTGTGGGTAACAAACTACAGTTGAAATTTCACCAGAAATATTTGATATTAGGTATGGTTGTTGTGTGAGCTTCTTGTATACACCCTGACTCGATTACTTAACTTTTTTAAAAGAAATTATTTCATTGTAAGAAAAAAATCTTTGTATAAAGATGGCACATATGGCATGATTTCATAAGGAAAGGCTTAACACTTGTACAGTTAAGAAAATTTGAAAAAATAGTGAGGAAAATGATTGAATTGATAAACGTAAAAAGAAAATACTCATCAAAAAAAAACCTGAAGTTGGGTAGTAGGTACAATTTTTAAGAGTGTGGGGACTGAGACTCCTAAATTGCTTCCACAGGCCCCTACTGGCAAACTTTTCTTCTGAGTCATCTAAAATTGCCTTAGACAGCATAGCTGAGAATACATTTTATGTGAATAATCTTGCATTTCTGAGATGTGTCAAAGCCTCATCCGACAGGGGTTTTTTTTGTGTCTTTCCTGTCTTCCGAAAGCTATTCGATAAATTACATTTCCATTCCCTTTAGATTAAAACGTGTATCTTCCTCAGTATCACTTGGATAAAGTGTAATCTGAGTAACCATGACCAGTGTTGGTATGACATTGAATTTTCAGATGCCATTTATGCTTGACATACTTCTGTGCAATATAGTCTTGTTTTTCTATGTAAAACAGTTCCGATTTATTTAAATAACTTCATCATTTAAAAGAAAAAAAAAACTTTGCTGTTCTAAATTTCCGTAGGTAGTGGAGTGAAATCTCTGCCTGCAGTCCTGGATGTGGAGCTGCAGGGCTGCCCCACCGCTGTGCTTGGCGGTCTGGCTGCATGCTGTGTTGTCCCATCTGCCCATTTCACAGCCCAGACTTTCATTGCCCCTAGCCATCCCTTTTTCCATCCCAGTCTAATCTTTGCCCACCCATAATTCATTTTTCCCTGTTGCTGTACCCATACCCAAATTTGATATTTCAGTGTGACTTTGTAGGTTGTCTTGGCTTTATGTTGTATTACTGGTACAGCCACCCAGGTGCTGTTGACCGTGCAAGATTTCCTCCCCCAAAGCCCGCCAGTACTCCTCTTAAGCTTTCTCTTAAGTTTGTCTGTTTTTCACGTAACTCTCCCTTAAAGATCTATAAAAGCCTGCCGTGTTCCCGCATTATCTGTCACATCCAGCAATTTTCTTATGTCATGTCCAGTAGTTTTTCACATCCTGTTTATTCAGCTTAATCTCGGGCCAAGGCCTGGTCATCTGCCTGCAGCCTTAACAAGGTCCAACTGGCTGACAGGTCCAGTTAGCCTGATTTCCCCCCGCCGTCCGCCCGAGTGCAGAGCAGCTGCTGGAGCAGCCCGGCGTGAGGACGCGGCCTGGTCCTGCTGCCGCCGCTGCTGGCGCGAAGGGCAGCTGCTGCTGCTGCTGCTGCTGCTGCTGCTGCTGCTGCTGTTTTCTTGCTTCCTGCCCGTCTCATCGTCGTTGCCCCTATGGCAGCTGTCGGTTCGGCTGAGACACCAGGAAGCTGACAGTGCACCCTTGTGCTTTACAGTGTGCACATCAGCCTGCAGAGACTCCTCAGCTGTCCCTGTCCCTGTCTCTTAAAGGGTTTCCTGACAGACGGTGAGACAGGGACACAGTCTGGAATCAGAACAAAGTGATCTGTTCCCCTCGTCTCTAGCTACCCATTATCGTCTTGAGGGATGATGAAGAAACAGCTACTGGGACCAACAGGTCAGTCTCCCCCGTGTGCTGATTGCCTTTCCTCGTTTGGAAAGAGATGAAACCCTAGAGTTACAACAAAAGCTACTGACTTTCACACATGGAGCCAGCACCGATCACACCAGTACCCCAGCTGGCAGACACTGGCATGCTGGTGGACGAGTATCGACACACAACATAAAGCACGGCAGTACCAGCTGCTGGTGGGACCAGCATGACTGGATACAGGGCCAGCAGCTGGAGGCAGACCAGTGTGTAGGCAGCCTGAGCCTGTGGCATCAGCAAGGGGAGTAGATGAGGATCTCTGCTCCAGCCACTGGAACAAGAAACAGCATGTGTCCCAACAGCCAGCTGCAGGGAGGACAGGGACAGTGTGTGTCCTGCATGCAGCTACTTGGTGAGACTAGGCGAGTGAGAGTCTCAGTGCAGCACCCAGACTGGGACCAGCTGCTGGCAGGGGCAGGCAGACTATCTGTATTTTCCCTGCATCTGGTGTCGCGGGTTGACCCCAGGAGTGTGTCTCTTTGTTGGCATGTGTAATTCACTAGCAAACTTCAAGCTGGAGGCCCCAGGGCTGAGCAGGGGTATCGGGTGCAAGGAGGGCACATGCTGGTGTTCGGGGTGAACATGTGAGCATGGCGTGGCTGAGAGACGAGTGTGAGTGCGTGCATCTGTCTGCTGGTGAGCTCCACGCTTGGGCCAGCCGGTGAGTAGGAGATCCATGGGGTGGGCTGGAGGGCTCTGGACCCGGGGTGTTAGATGGATCGAGGGATATACTGTGCTGGTATATATCCATGACATTCTAGTGCAGATATTGCTGAAGTTTACCTGGCTCCCCCTTGAACCAGGTTGCTGCATTTAAATCCTAAATAAATTAAAAATAGATGCAGTATACTGGGGTGGGGTGAGGGTGAGGACCATATAAATTACCTATTTTTTTAATACAAAGAAACAGCTAGATTTAATGAACACTGTTGTGTTCCAGAGCTTCATTCATAGCTCCCAACCAACTATGTGACTGTGAGCATGTCTCTTAACCACCGTGTCCTAGTTTCAGCATCTGTGAAACACTTTGGAAAGTCATGGAAAACTGAATCATAGGTCTTTTCCATCTCTAGATTCTATTAGGTCATCCAGTCTGTCCATCTGCCAGTGTAAGATTGTTTCCTACATTCACCAGTGTTTTTCCAGTCTGGATTCTGTGTGCCAAGTGATTGGGCTTCCACCAGTACCTCTGGGAGGTGATTTTGCAGGCTTCTAGATCTCATTGTCTGAAAGCTCTTCTAACATTTACAGAAAGCTAACTTTTTTAATTTTTTTGTTTTGTCCTGTTACCTTATTATTGTATGCTTACTCACAGGTTTAAGACAGTATCTTAAAAGACATAGGTAAGACGCCACTCTCTGTAGCGGATCTAATATACAGAAGTAACAACAATGTAAGACTTTAAAATGAATGTCTGTAAGAAAGTAAGCTACTTAGCTGTAATTTCAGGAAGAATCAAGTAAGTGCACAGACTGGCCTAGATTTGGGTTAGGAACTGGACAGAATATGTAAACTTAACAAAGGAGTGGAATGTTTACTGGAAGTGTTGGAATATTTATCAAGGATGATAAAATACGGAT
This sequence comes from Chauna torquata, assembly GCA_013399475.1. Lineage (NCBI taxonomy): Eukaryota > Metazoa > Chordata > Aves > Anseriformes > Anhimidae > Chauna > Chauna torquata. Next base: position 60,057 of record VXAL01010527.1, on the reverse strand, counting down.
AATGAGAGAAAAGAACAAGAATAATTTAGTTAGTGAACATGAAAGTCTTTCCCTACTTTTTTTTAGACGTGTAAATTATCACATCTCACATAATTTGATTTACATTTGAATCTTGGCTAGTACAGTAATTGTTCTGACTTAACAGTTGCAGTAGTTGCTCTAAAGGGTTTTCAGTTAGTGTCTCTCTTGTCCAGATCTAAGCACAGTATTCAAATTACAGGTGCATGCAAGCACCTGGTCATGTCTCACTTTGTCAAACTGTAATGTTTTGCATATGCATCTCCAGTTTAGTTTTTTTCTTCTTAACTGACCTCAAGTATTGCAATTTACTGTAATTTAGACTTAAGACGTCTACTTTCCTGGAGTTTCAGAAATTCCACATACAGATAGTTTTCTTCAGGTGTTGAAACCAGCAGCATTGTAATACAGGCTAGATCCTGATGATAGCTAGGTTTCTTTGTATGAAATTTTTCACTTTTCAGAATTATGAATAAGTTATTTGGGCTCAGCATAACAGTACTTAAAGTGCTTTTAAAGTGGTAGTCTGGCAGACAACTGATATGTAACATGATTTGTTTGATGCAGTGACATACAAGGAAAAATCTGATACTTAGTGTATTCAATTGATAAGGCATTTTGTAATGCAACAAAAATAAGGAAAAATCTGTCATGGGTGCATGTTTCATAAAATATTCAACTTAACAAAATCTACTTGCACAGGATTTTCATTCCTCTATTTCAGCTGCTAATGGAAATTCTTAAGTCTGGGAATTAAAACTGAATGTATATTATCTTCAGAAAAGAGGGATTTATTTTATTTTATTTTATTTTATTTTATTTTATTTTGCTTTTCAACTTCAGTTTCATGGTCTTAACCCTATATATTTACACATGTTGGTAAGTCCTGATGTAACTTCGGGGTCTATGATAATTGGGGAATTTCATAACCTTTCAAAGTTTATATGAAGCACAATAATACAGACAATTTAAACATTTCTGGAAATAAGATCACCATCCTGCATACTTTGCTGTTGAAAATCTCCATTGCCCTCACTAGTATTAGATACAGTTAAGTTAAGTTATTAGATAAGTTAAGTGTAAGTTAATGTTTTGGAAGTTCGTAAATGTGGTATTTGCATAAACAGCAGCAGAAAAGTGTATATAACAAACTGAACTTCTTCCTTTAAGATATCAGCAGGAGTTGCCATAAAGTTATAATGTTTATGAGGAAGATAAAACTTAGAAAAGTTTAGTGAAGTCTGATCATAAGAAGAATAAACATATCTTTCATCCACAGGAAATAAAGCCAGATCAAGTTACCAGACTTGCACTTCGGAAAGAAGTTAATTTTGAAAGTGTCTGCAGAAAGGTATGGTTTGGTTTTGATTTTCCGTACCCTGCTTCTATGAGTGTGAGAGAGTACACAAGCCCCTTAAGAAAAGGTGCATATGTGGGTGGGAGTACCTGCATTTGTACATTGTGTTATGTATGTTATTTTGGGTTTTCACGATAGACCTTTCTTCTTTTTCTAAGGAATTGTATTCACTAGGACATGTCTACAAAATACTGTAGAGTTGTTTAGCACGAGTGGCTTGTCAGTCACGGCTGGCTGGCTAATCCCTAGTAACTGGAATTGCATACAAGGAAGCATAGAAGTGGTTTTTTGTGTCCTTATAAACAGATTTGTTATGTTTATCTAGTACGTATACATGGATCAGTTAATGTAAATAATCTAAGATTTCAACAACAGTTGAAAATAGGCTCTAAATACTTCTAGAGGCAGAGAGAAGCTTACCCATGTGAGCAAAGCATTAGCCTGAAATAAAGGTGGAATTTTAACACAACTGTAGCTCATCAGTTTCAGTGCAAGTGTTTCTCCTGAAGCCCACTGATGGTATATTATATGTTAACTAACTATTGATATCTGTAAGAGATGAAATGAAGGCATAAAAGTGGGCAGATGCTCTTTGTAATAAATAGTTGAGGATGAGAGCAGGCAGGACACTCTAAAAGAAAAGTGAAGAAGAGCAGAAATAAGTACCCTTTTAAATGATGTGCTGCAGAAATGATCCTACAAAGCAATTATAAATTGAAAAATATCGGTAAATGAAACTGTATATTTTCCTCCAAATTCTCCTAAATTTCTGTGCATGGTCCACTGAGGACTGTGGAGAGTCTGAGGTCTGAAATCTACATCATGCACAGTCTAAGTTTTAATGTAGAATTGGATCATTTCCTCCTTTAATGGCTTCACTAGTTTATAATATAACTACACTATTTAAAAGCATAGTCATTTGTGGTGTAGTTCATCTGTCAGCATAGAGGGTAACAGGATTTCCTTGAAGCAAAATGAAATTAATACCCTAGACAAGAGAAGGCTCGGAGCGGGATCTCATCAGTATCTATAAATACCTGAAGGGAGGTTGCAAAGAGGACAGAGCCAGGCTCTTGTCAGTGGTGCCCAGTCACAGGACAAGAGGCAGTGGGCACAAACTGGAACACAGGAGGTTCCTCTGAACACGAGGAAGCACTGCTTTACTGTGCAGATGACTGAGCACTGGCACAGGCTGCCCAGAGAGGCTGTGGGGTCTCCCTCCTTGGAGACCTTCAAAAGCTGCCTGGACGTGGTCCTGGGCCACCAGCTCTGGGTGGTTCTGCTGGAGCAGGGGGTTGGACCAGAAGGCCTCCAGAGGTCCCTGCCGGCCTCAGCCATTCTGTGATTGTGTGACAGTGTAATACACTTCGTATCATAGGAATTCAGTATTTCTGGAGCAATGTTTGGATTGAAATGTCTTATGTTTTTCCTCCTCTTAATGATGGAAAAGAGTAAGGAAAGGGTCACAAAGATACTGACAAGGAGCTAAAAGGCAGCATTCTTCTTTTTAAAGTTAATTGCCCAAGATTTTCCAGTTTGAATGTGAGCTAGTTAGAAACTGGTTACTATGATGTTAGAAATGGTGCAGATGTGAAAAGATTCAGGATAGTGAGGACACATGGAGAGGGACTTAAATAGGGATGCTAAAATTCCAGCAATAAGACATTTTGTTAATTATGTAGGAGGTTCTATGCCAATAGTTCAAATGCATCAGGCTTGTGCTGATTGTATTCTCAAAAGTTATAGAAGCCCCAAAATGAAATAATCGATTCTATTGTTTTAAAGGAGTTTACAGGTTTACAGTTGGAATTTTATTGTCTAAGAGGACAATTCTGTTGCCAAAAATATAACAAGTAGTATTGTTAATCTTACTGGTTTATTTTATTTGTTCATTTCTTTTCCTAGAATTTTCTCAGATATAAGCAGAGGGGAAAAGCGTAGGAGAAAGCTGTGAAATTCACCTAGTCCTGGGTATACATATTTCTCCCAAATAATAGGATTCATATTTTCGTAGTCATGGTTGACTGTGTTTTCGAAATATACTTAAAATAGGCTTTGATTTAGCCATAATTGTTAAAAACAGGTATTCATGGAATTGTTTTGGTTTTTAGAATGGTTTTTATATGTGTTACTTTCTGCTGCTGGTACTGTCTTTCAGTGGTATGTAAGTCTAATAATCTCGCACTTTGGAGTGAATGGGTCTCCTGTTTCAAAACAAGTGTTTGGATGGGTGCTGATGCTGTTTTTAAAACCCCTATGGAGGGGTTTTAAACTTAGTATTGCAGTACAGCTGACAAGTGGTAGCTAAGCCATCATAACATTATTGTTGGACATAGCGTACCCACAGCTAAAAGAATATATCCTTTATGTGCTTCAACAAAAGTTAATTCTCCAATGTATTATTTCTTCTTTTCCCACAGTTAGTTAGCAATAATAAAATTTGAAAAAAAAATCCATCTCTAGCAATATTCTGTAGGTCACATGAAATGTAGAACACACTGTTTACCTTTCCATTAACTTGAGTTTTGAAATATTTGAAGCAAAACATCCTGTGGCTGTTTTCATTTTCTGAATAGGTTTGTTTTCATTGATAAAAGGCAGTCTGCTTTTAATTCACTGTGGAATGCTGAATATTAGTTTTGCATAGTGGATGTGTAGTCACGATACTTGTTTAATTCCTTCTGCCTATTGAGATTTTATGTTCTATTACTGTTTTCCCATATATTTTTCAGAATAAGATAAGTATAGTTTTCTATTTAGAAAGAGTTTGCATAGATTTCAGTGAAGTACAATAAAATTGTGCTAAGTGTTTAGCAAGTGACACTGTAACTGCAGTTTCTATGATTTAGCTGTTAAGATTGCTATACTGATGGTTGCTAATAAGCAAATCAAATTTATGGTAGTTGCAGAGTGAGTTGGCAGTTCACCAGCCACATGACACTAGACTTTTTCTTTTTCAATTTATAAAAAGGTCTTAGGGCTTACCATGATAATGTAAGACAAGAAGCGGTGGGTGAGCAGTTCTTTGTGCACCTCTGCTGAACATTTTTAAATCCATTTTTAATATTGCTGCAGCTGGCACCATTGCTATTAACAGGTGATAAACTCTGTTGTAAAGATTGTAATAGATGCTGCCACGTGACTTCAACTATACTTATATTGTTGGTGTGTAGTTAAAGCTGCTGAAAAATGGAACCTGTGTTTTCTAGGTTTTGAATAAGTTTTTGTGCACTTTCAGTACACAGTTGTGTACTGTCTGCAAGAAATGTATTTCGCAGTCATTAATAACATTGAAAAACATGTGGCAGGTCTGCTGACTAATTTTTTTTAACTGACTTCCAGCTGGGTTACATTTTAACCTGCTCTTTATAGCATATGTCCCTAAACTGGAATGGGGGGTGGCTTGGTTCATTAGTATCGTGCTCTAGCACTCCAAAGTTATATATCAGAAGCTAATCCTTAAAAAGTTGTTCATTACAAGTAGGGAACTGACCTGGGAACTGGTAAAGGCCTTAACCATTATCTTCAGCCTATTGTTAACGTAAATTTAAGGTAAGTTAGACAGGTTAAGATATGCAGGACAGGTAGGTTAATATGTAGTAGTATTTTTCTGGTATTAGAGAAATATATGTATTATCTGTGCTGTTTCTCCAAAGAAGAGGACATTTATCCAACTGTGAACACCTTCATCATAGCTCCAGTTGGTTTTGTTGCCTTCGCACTACTGTTAACAGATACTAACTTCCTGTAGCACCTTATTTAGTTTTATTTCCAGTATGTATTTTGTATATAGGACATGAGAAAAAAAATCTGTGTTTTAACACTGAGAATTACAGAATTCTGTTCCAGCATAATGGAACTCTCTACTCCAAGCAAAGATCTGGAATACCATCTTGCCTTAAGTCAAAATACTTTTTATTTCTTCCTAAATAATAAAATCAATGTGCTTCAAAATTCAACAGCTTTCAGATTTTAAGGGGGAAAAAAAATGAAATTGAAACTGCAAAGACCTGTTGAACTTTTCCTGTAGTAAAGAAGAATAGAGCACCAGTATACATTACTGTGAGAGCTTAAAGTGAGCATGTGCTTAGTGTCTTGGTATGCAAGTCAATCTGCAGATGATAAATATACATCCTCTGTTTTTTGCGTCCAGATACATAACTTTAGTTTTTCTTTTCTGCACTGAGCTCTCATCTGTGGTCCTTGGAACCGCCTTTTTCTTCTAAGTCCCATGTTTTTACCTACTCCTCCAATCTTGTCGTGTCTGAAACTTGCAGATGCTACTCTGCAAAGAGGATTCCGCACAGCAACTTCTGAGTATATTGTGATCATCAAAGTTTGGTGCCATGCCATATCCTTCTGAGTCTCAAGATTACTGAAAAGCTTGCCACAACTTCTCAGTGTGTTGAGAAATTTCTTCTAGACCAGAAATGTAAGAAGCCATTAGAAGTTTTTTTGCTAATGTGAGGCCTCGTCAGCTTACTTTGGATTGCTTAGTGTTCACGAGCCAACTTTGTCTTGTTTGGAATTTAGAAGGAATTCTGAGGCTTTGGAAACAAGATCTCAGACAGCTTATGCATGGCCATAGACAGATATGCCAGGATTTGACTGAGCAGCCTGGCTCACAGTATGATTTTGATCATTGAAAGTCTAGGCTGCCTGATGAAAACAGCTGTACTTAACATATAATTATGGAGGGATGACATTAGTGCTGTCTAGCTTTATGTCCAAGTATTTTTAATGGATTCTTAAAGGCTGTTATTGTACAGTTGAAGTTCTGGGGGTTATTTTGGGCATGAGTGAATTTAATATCCATGGCTTATACAAATTTGGGATTTGGGAACCAGCTAAAATATGAACAGCAATAATAAAACGATTTCTTGTCATTTATCAAATGAAAATTCTACTGCTTCACACTTGAGAAGAGACTGCTTCACCTACCAAATTACTCTGTGAATTCACTGGATGACTGGTGCAGGACTGAGGAAGTCAGGCAAGAAGGACATGAGAATGAGGTAGAAAGGTGTATGGGCAAAAAGAGCTGACAGGAACAAAGCAATGAAGTTACAGGACTGATTATGTATTACCTTTATTTCTTTCAAAAAAGTGCTTAAATCACAGTATCAAAACAGCAATTCTCAGATTCATATAACCTTCTTCTTAAATTATTATTTAAATTTTTTAAATCCACAACAACGCTCTCATCAACAAAAAAAGAGCAAGGATAGGGTAGTCACAGTGCTTGGGTTGCTTTATGTTCTTCTTCCTAGATTTACAATGAAAATGCGTTTGACACCAACAGTTTGTTAAAGGCATTGTGCGAAAGGCTGCTAACTTTGAAGCATTAATCAGTTTACAGCATCACACTCAGTAACTAGTTATTTGGAGCATCAGGTTCCCCACTTTGTATATCACTAAATGGTAATCTTGGGTTGCAAGACATGAACAAGACATGGTTACACAACCATAATATTTATTCTAATGAATACACTTACTTTTTAAAATGTGAATGTATTGAGGAAATTTTAAATTTTATGTTTATAGTACTTTTTAACTTTGTGACAGGAAAAGAAAGGAAGATGGCATTTTTGAATCAAGCAGAATTTTGATTAAACAGCTGCATCGAAGAAGGAACAGTCATATCTGTATTTTCTAACTTTGAAAAATATAGAGGTTTCTATTTTAGTTGACATTTCTATATGTACATTTGTGATCTTGGCTTTAATTTATTTTTAAAATGTATTTTCTGTTGGAAAATATATTTTAAAAAAAAAAGTATTCTCTGTGGATTTAATTTGAGGAAATGCATTAAATCATAAAAGGGGCCTGATGCAAAGTCCCTTGCAGTTTAATTGAAGACTTTCCGTTAACTTCAAAGGCTTTAGATCAAGCACAGAATAGTTGCTGTCTTTCGTTTGGGCTTTGGGGGATTTTTCCACAATCCCCTCCCTTCTCTCCCTTCCAAGGCCCCCCTGAAGAATTCTACTGGCTACAAAAACATTCTGATTAGGATAGATTCTAATATTGATATCAAACTTCTGTTTCTGTTGCTAGTACCTTCAGTAGTTATGTTGCAGCATAACTAGATAATTATTTATGTGGATTTTTAACATTCTTTGCTTATGAAAATATTTTCTTTGCAATCCATAAACCATAGGGAAAGGACTACCGTATGAATTAGTCTTTTGTGTAATACTGATGTTATAGTCCATCAGCTTTATATAATACATTTATCATTAATTCTTTGCACTTAGCTGTTTTGTGGCTTGATTTTGGCGACGCTGGGGGAGAACAGCTGCTGTTCTTGAGGGACCCATGAAATTTATTTATTTTTTAACCTAAATTCTAGTCATTAGCACTCTCCTTAAATTAGAAATTGTGCATAGACAATCAATGTGTAATTATAATAGTTATCCTAAGAATATGTTTATGATCATTTAATAGCTTAATGATCATACGTCAGGACTCTTAATATTATCCATCTCCTTTTTTTGTTTGTTTGTAAGTAACAATTATTAGAAACATATTGTCAACTTCAAAACAGTTTTAGGTACCCAGACTTGCTACACGTTTTTACTTTTGCTTCAGAATGAATGTGTATTACCTTGTATGTACAAAGGTGTTTCCATTCCACAGCAATGTTTATGCTGAGAGTGGTAAAATAATACTTCTCCCACATGAGAAGACATTATGTTGTAGTTCTTTTCTTATTTCAGTGTGGAAATAAAGACAATGATTTGCAGATCACATACTAGATATGCTCTTCTTTATGTAATGTCAACTTCGTACGTTTTTTTGGAAACGTGTTGCATTGATTTAATAGCACAATTTCCTGTAACATGGGCTAATAGAATTGGATTGATGTTGGGAATCAGTGTTGCCGCACTGGATTCCTGTCATCTCGAGTATTTTGATTCTGTTTGAATGGAAGTTAAACTGAATGTATGAAACCACTGTTTCCTGAGAATTTTCCATGTCAAACACCAGATGTTAACTTTAAACAGGAATGTCTGTGGTCTTTCTAACACTACTGATGAAGTGAAGAATTTTGCATTCAATGATGAATATCACATTCAGGCGTAAATTCTTTCTCTGTGTGACTGATTGTTGGTTGGTTGTTTTTTTTTTTTTTCCCTGAAGGAAAAATCATCTTCGTCATCTTCCAAATTTGATTGCTTAAACTGTGAGCTGTTTAGCATGTCTTTTATACATATAAATAACAGACATGCTATTCAGTGTATGTGTATGTGTGTGTGTGTGTGTGTACTTTTTTGTAGTTGGTACTTTAGAGTCTAGAACCCACTGCTATGGCTGCAGCTGAAGTTTTAAGGGAGTATAAACTAAGTCTGTCCATTTTTGATAAATCTTTCTCCACTCTTTCCCACCTGCTTCTCCACTGATTCACCATCTGTCTGCTAGCCCAACCAGTGTCAATCTCTTTCCAGGCTTCATGTGGGAGAGTTCAGTCTGCTGTTTATGCCACGTTCAGTCCATTGCCCTCCCATTTCTGGTTAGACATTCTTTCCCCCACTCAGTCTTTCCTGTACTTTCTCTGGGCCAATTTGTTTATGTCCTTTCTATTATAGCCTCATTGCATTCAAACTGGGCTGCCACCCGTGTGCCTCAGGGTCACCATTTGAGAGCAAGGAAGTAGACTAGACTGAAGTTACAATCATCTTTAACACCAGAGTAGCATATGGAGTGATCTCACTTCAGTTACAGCCTGGATTTTGTCCATTGAAAAGAATATTTTTAAAGTTCAGTATTTAAATAAACTACTAGCAGCTTTGGCAGTTTTTCATGGGGGTAGCATGTATATCTCTGAAACAAAAAGGCTGCTTGCTGTCAAATTTTAAATTACTAAGCCAAGGATCTATTAAAGTATATATTGCTGTCCTTAGATAAGGCTCAATATCAAAAGTGATGTTATTTCTTTTGATTTGAATAAGTTCATTTCAACCCTTTGGTGTGTCAGAGCAGAATGTGGGCAGGCATATTGACATCAATAAAGCTCAGAGGGCAGTTAGTTCACATTTTTCTGATCAATATTTGGCTTGTATCATCTACATAATTCAGACACAATGAACACACTTATAAGAGCGTAAATGGACAGAAAGGTGGGTGCACACAGCTGTATTTTTTCATTCCCAGAAAGATTCATAACACAGTATCCATGAAGGCACAAGCAACTCTCAACTTTGATTCCTATTTTAAGTGAATATTTAGGTGATGTGCATAAATATTTTACTGGACATGAGCTGTAATGGGAACAATAAAGTTTCCTCTATTATTATTATTATTATTATGTCCTCTAGTATTAGAACTAGTCTTGTTTTTATGCTTGCCTTGAAGAAAATGAAGAAAAGAAAGTATTGTAGCAAGAGGTTCTCAAAGTGTGGTGGGTTTGGTTTTCTTTTGAATAAAGGAATGCCAAGCTAGTGATGTCCAGTGTCTCCATGTTATCATTCTCAGAAATACTGTTCAGACTTGCATGCAATGTGCAAGAGGCAGGCAGAGATCCAGAATCTCAATGCATGGATGAGAGTATGGTATAGAAAGGAGAGATTTAGGTGTTTTAGGAACTGGAGAATCTTCAGGGGCAAGAAGAAGCTGGACAGGAAAGATGAGCTGCATCTTAATCAAAATTGAGCTAGGCTGCTGGCACTGAAAATCTTCAAGTTTATAAAGGATTACTTAAACAAAAATCAAAGACTACATGCAGAGAGGAGCATCTGATTCACAGTGGTGTGACCAACAGGGAGCACATGATTGTTTTCCAGAATCTCTCTTAAAGGCCAAGGAGGGAACAGCTCAATTCAATAAATAATGAAGACAAATCAGGCTGCCTGGAGTACCAGTTGATTGGCATCTTCAGTATTAAGCTACAGGAAAATCATATAAATTATAAATGCTTCCATACCATATTTGAAACCTAAAAAAATAATGGGGGAAACAGCAATACATGACA
>VXAL01010527.1:25752-38884 GCA_013399475.1 Chauna torquata | reverse complement strand
TATTAATATTATTATATATACTGTATATATACTGTATTATATACTGTAATATGTGGTATTATAGTAATAACTCATTACTTACAAAGATAAAACATTTGAGGAGTCTCTGACTTTTAGGTTCTTCTGTAGGTAGTTTACAGCCTGTCACTGAAAAGTGGGATTATGCAGTGCTCAGTTGCTTTGTTCATTTTGCAGTGCCTCAGTTGCAATTTGCATGAGGCAGAGCATTCCTATGGAAAGTATTGGGAAATTCTTGCATGAAAAAAACTAATAGTGCAAAATAATTCAAGAAGTGGCAGGAACTTGTAAAAGTAAATATTTACAATTCTAGTATCTGTGTAAATAAACATACTGAGGGAAGGTGGAGAGTGGGAATGTTCTTACTATAGATACAGTTGGCATTTTTCTATTAAGTTTTATTTTCTGCTAAGGCTTTCTATACTGGAATATACTTGAGGAAAAATAAATTGAGCATTGGATGTGCCAAAAAATAGAAAAATGGGAATTTTTTAAGAATGTGAATGTCATATTGTCTATTTGTTGGCTTCTGTCTGTTAGTGTGAGTAACGTTTGTGAAGTATTTTGCTATAAGGAAAAAATGTGGTTATTCCATATGAATTGGCATGTATATGCTTAAACCCTTTCTATAAATATTTGAATTAAAGGACACCAGATGTTGCACAGAAGCTGCTGCTGCTGTCTGAACTTCATGGTATATTCTTTCAAAACCCACAGGAAGTAGCTGAGGGAAAAAGTATATTAATTAAGTTCAGAAATACATTTTCCAGCTATAGAAAAATCTCCAAAGAAAATACTGTTTGATCTTCAAAAATGTGATCTTGCTGTCCCAGGAATCTGGTGGCAGCATGCAGCACTGTCACATGGGAATCAAAATCCAGACTCCAAGTTCTCAGAGCTAGACTAGCCTGAGAGTAAGCCCGTCTGTGGCCCGTGGAAATGGACTCATCTTTTGACCCATCTTCTCTGGCCGGTGCTCATAATGTTGTAGACAGTCTATGAGAGAAATATTTTTCCAGTTTTTCTTGATCTGGAGTAATAATGCAGTAATATCAGGGACATGAGAAGAAAGGAAAGTAATAGAATTCCTAGATGCTCTGCACTTTAAATATAAAATCTGAACAGATATATCCAGAGTGTATTTTGTAAGCTGTACAACTATGGCAAATTGGATTTGCTTTGCATTGTTTGAGGAACAAGTTTTACATTTTGCAAACCAGTTAAATGTTTCTTCATTTGGAAGTACTAGCTCTGCTGTAGCCATGGTGTCTTTGTTATATTAAGAAATTTAGCAGAAACATGTAACATTCCAAATTTCAGGATCTGCTCTGTTTTCTTCAGACCCAAAGCACTGAAACTGACTCTCCAGGTCTAGTGGTTGGTATGAAGTGTCCCTCTATCTCTACCGAATGAATACATAACTGTTAATTTTAAGTAGCATAACTCTTCTGGAAGAAAATGTGCTTACAAACTGGTAGGATTCCCTACTGAACACTCTTACATCAAACAAATCAGATACTTCAAATATGCATTGCTGATGTATTAGGTAGTGTTTGTACGTGTGGTGCTTGACCCCAACCAGCAACTAACCACCCACCAGCTGCTTGCTCACTCCTGCACTCCCCCTGCCCAGCAAGATGGGGAGAGATTCAGAAGAAAAAAAGTGAGAAAACTTGTGGATTGAGATAAAGACAGTTTTATAAGTGAAGCAAAACTGTGTGTGCAAGCAAAGCAAAGGAATTCATTCACTGCTTCCCAGCAGCAGACAGATGTTTAGCCACATCTCAGAAAGCAGGGCTTCATCACAGGTAACAGCTACTTGGGAAGGCAAATGCAGTAACATCAAACATGCCCCTTCCTCCTTCTTTCCTTCAGCTTTTATTCTGAGCATGACTTAATATGGAATGGAATATCATTCTGGTCAGTTTGGGTCAGCTGTCCCAGCTGTATTTCCTTCCCAGCCTCCTGTGCATTTCTCTTGAGGGAGAAATGGAGAAGGCCTTGATGCTGTGCAAGCACCACTCAGCAATAGCAAAAACATTGGTGTGTTATCAGCTCTGGTTTAGTCACAAATCCAAACCGTAGCACCATAGTGGCTGATATGGAGAAAGTTAACTTCATGCCAGCACAGACCCAGTACAATCTCTGTCCCTTATTCCATACCATTTACATCATATTCAGGTCCTACCTTATTCAGTATATGCTTGTCTACTACCCCCTGCCCTCTGACTGTATACAGATACCATTCCCTTAGTCTGTGAACCGCCTCCATCCATTGCCCATTGAGTTCATTCAGCCCGTGACTTGGACTCCATCTCTTATGGTGGTTGCTCAGGCCAAGAGAGGCAGCATGTTGTGCTGAGCTGTTGGACACTAAAGCCAGTTCAGGTTGGGTCACTGGGCACTTGCCCAGTTCTTTATAAGGCTCATCATCTATTGGTTCAGGTGACTTCTGCTGTAGTAATTCCTGTAACATACCATTCAAATCACGGGTTACAACAATTTAAATGTGTATCCATTAGAGTACCACTGGGAGGAAGGGAGGAAGGTGTGTCTTTTATCCTTTCTTGTAAATTCTGCTGCAGCTGCTAAGAAATCTTCCCAGTGGGTTTGTTTTACAAGCCTGTGTATTGCATTTCTCTCCCCTGAAAAAAAGAAGACAAGGCAGTCCTTAAAAAAGTCTCAGGTACGTCTCATTTTGTTCTTTAAGCAAAGTGATGACAGCCTGAAAATATGATAGCTAGTACATGTGAATTCAAGCATATAAAAGAGGAAGGAAAAGTGGAGGCAATTCATACTTCTCTGCTTTTTCTTGTTAAGATCATATTTGATGTTTGAATCAATCTGAGTTGTTGTACTCTTCTACCACATCAAATTCAGGATTGGTTGTCTTTAAAATCAAGTTAGACCTTGCCTCTCAAACACTTGTAATGCATATTCCTTCAATATATCTGTTACGTGATTTTGCCAACTTTAATGGCATCCAAACTATACTTCCTGCAAGCTGCTCTATTCCATCACCCAGAATGGCTTCTACCAATACAATGTTATTTTTTCAGGGGGTTCATAAATTTGCTTTACACAATAAGAAACAGGAAATATAAAATCCATGTGTTAGGTCTGAAGTATGTGATTGGTACTTTTAAAATAAAAGTCATGTTATGCGTCTTTGGTAGCTAAGAAAATGCAGAATTACATGTCTGTTACATTTCTGTCAGTGTTTGCACAGTCACATTTTTTCTCCTTTAGAATTATAGGAATACAGGAAAACTAAGAAGTATTCAAATATTATAATGTCATAAGATTTTTCTCTTGTTCATGTAATAGTCCAGAATCACATTAGTATGCTTTGTAGCATGACTGATACAGACCTATTCTGTAAGTATTAATTATTCTGTTCATACCTTTTATTTTGTATAGCCAAAGTCTACTCCAAATGAGCGAGCCATTGCAAGACTTGCAACACACCCCCTCTTGAAACACAAAATTGCTGAACTTAAAGGTACGAAATAGTATATTAACTTGTTTATGACTTCACTAGCTTGTAGGTGTGCTACCTTGATCATGTTCATTACTGATATGAACAACCGGTATAAAAAGAAAAGTGTATCAGCTGCTATAATTACCTTAACTAGCTGCAGTGAACCAAGTGTCACAAGCTTGCAGTCATGTATGTTGGCTGAAATATGTGACAGTACACCATATGACATGTAAGATATAGCATATAGGGCAAACAAGGCTCTTAACGGGAACTCTAAAAATTGAATAGATGTGAAGGAGAATCTCTAAATTAAGTAAGACTGAACTGGCAATGAGCATACTAACAAGCAGATACAAAGGTAAAAGGAGCATTGCAACTGGGTTTCCAAAGGTTGCTAAAAGGTTTTGCAAGTTACTCCCTTAAACTTCCTTGGAAACCATCTGCAGAATCCTTAGGGAATCTTTCCTGGTTCTTCAGAATATCTCCTGTTCTCTTTAAACTCAAATTTTCCATCTAAAACTGATGTTAAAAAGAGTCAAGTCCTAGTAATAATGATACAAAGTTATTTCATTAATAACAGACCATATCAAATACGCATTTAATTATATCCAAAGGAATTAATATTTATTTGCAGTTTTTACACACAAAATAATATCCTAAATGAACATAATTATAAGCTGCAGATAAGTTCATAGCTAAACCTAGTTTCAAAAACAGTGTATTCAGTTGGTAGTAATTCCAAGTTGTTTTCCTCACTTGTTGATGCTGTACTCTAAGGCATTATTTGCCACACCTGTGGAAGATTAATAAGGACGTTCAAAATATGTTTACTCAATACAATAAATGTAACTTGCAAAAATGTTTTATTTTATTAAAATAACATATGTACTTAAGTGTAGCTGCAACAAATGACTTTTCTTATGCCCTTCTTATAGCTGCTGTAAAAGCTTTTAAGGATGCAAGACAGAACCCAGCCAAAGCCAGTCCTTTGAAAAAGGATAAGTCAGAAGCACAGCCTAAATCAGCACAACACTCTAATAGCAATTTGGATGACCAAGTTCTTAAACTAGCTCAAAAGCAGCAAGGACGTGAACACATAACAAAAAGGAATGTGAAAATAGAAACTAACAGAGGAGCTGAAGAACTCTGTGAGAGTGAATCTGAACAGAAAATTATGGAAATGGAGAGAACATGTACTCCAAAAGAGTTTTCATTTCAGGCAGTAGAAATACAAGCAGTTGCTCACAATAAAGCAGGAAAGAAATTTGGCTACAAAAAAAGGAAAGAAATTATGAGCATGAACAAATTAACTGCAGTGAAGCAAGAAATTAGTGATGATAGTGACCTGGAACAAAATAGTGAGGAGGAGTACTTTGATGATAGTACTGAAGAGAGATTTTATAACCAGACATCAAATTCTGACAGTGATAGCAATGATGATTTCTTCATTGGCAAAGTAAAAAGAAAGAAAAAAATAGCAGCAGTTAGTGATATTTCTTCGGTAAAAGAAAAGAATAGACTTCAGAAAAACATATTGAAGAAAGAAAAGAACCCAGTATCTGGAACAGTGCAAGATTTGATTGTGAAGGAAGAAAAGCCACATGCAAAAGCAAGGAAGCTAGAATCAGTGTTCTGCAGTTCTTTGTCTACCTCCAATCAGAAATCCCAAAACAGAAGAAGGTAAACCTTTTCCTCTTGCTTTGTTCTCCATTCCCTCCCTCCTTGCCAGTAGTAGAAATTGCTGTGATTTTTAGTAGCTGTTACCAAACAAGGAGAAATTCAGCCAATTTGAGCTCAGAATGTTTTCTCGTAAACTACTCTGCAGTCTTCTTGTGCTTTATTGATACTTAGATGTTTTTCATATTCACATTAGCGCTGATGTACATTTAGGGTTCCTAACTGGTACTGCATCCACATTAAATCAGTGTGGAATACTCCTATTTTTATTCCTTTATTAGCAAAGAGGAAAAACTCTGTTTGGTTTTGACCTATTATGCTTGAAATGCCATTGCACAAGTGTGTTGGTGATGACGATTCTTTATTTTTAAGTGTTTACCATCTTACCAGTTTCTTGAAAAATCCTAAATTATGTTTTTATTTTTAGAAGTACTAAAGACCAGCCTTTCAAAAACAAAATAACAGGTATGTATTACTTAACCCAATAAAGTTGTAGGAATAAAAACATCTTGAGATTTTCTTGCCTCTACAGTCTAATCATGCTGGACTGTTTTTCTGTTTTGTTTCAATTTTATCGTGTGTATTTTAAGAACTGTTGTTAAAATTGCCAGGTTTTTTAGCTTTCATTTAAATATGTAGATATTGTTTGCTATTTCCTATTTTTGAATATTAAAAATACTTGAAGTAGGGTTTACACAGGAAAATGCTTTTATGTTTGTGTTTACATTGAGCAGCTCATGTTACCTGTGCACAGGTAAGGCTAAGTGTAATCAGGTTATGGTACTTAACACTTAGTTTAGCTTGTGAGTAATTATTTAACTTCTTCAATATTTTATTCCATTTATAGTATATGGTTCCATTTTGGAATTCATCAAGTCAAGGGTATCATTTCAGTCATATTGAGTTATACTGTGTAATTCCCGACTGATTTATTATGAAGAAAAAAGTTGAGATTTTGCTGAATATTTGTCTGCACAAATTTTCAATGCAGTCAGTGATAATCGTAAATATCTGCAGTCTACCAAGTGACAATTTACTGGGCTGCGAGATGAGAGGTTCTTGCTGTGAATATCAGATGAATGCGTGCCCCATAGCTCATTAGTAAATTCTTGAAAATGTCTAGTCTCAAAGTAGTTTTAGCATATTTTTATGAAGGCTTATGAGGTAGTTAATGTTTCATGTTCATGCTTCTTGCACAGCTCTTTTTAAAAAGGAACCACAGCTCCAAAAGCAACCGTTTGCTAAAGCTTCAGGTCTTAAATGTGACAGTAAGAAACCACGCTTGGAGCAGCCTCTTCATCCTTCATGGGAAGCAAGCAAGAGACGTCGGGAGCAAATGTCTCAAATTACAGCATTCCAAGGGAAGAGGATTAAATTTGATGACTAGACTGTATGTAAACTGAGATTTTAAAATATGATTCTTGTAAATTTGCATCCTGTGGTATTTTCTTAGGAAGTAACAATTGGTGTTTGAACACTTTTTCTCTATGCTTAGGGTGGAAAACAGACTAGAAATATTCACTGAGATAATATTTTACATGTCTTAAGAATTCATGCCTTTTTAAGGTATGTTTAGGTGTCTTTATAAATTATTTTCATTATACTGTCCTTATCCTTTGCAGTCTGTAAAATAGCATTGTTACTAGATTGCTTCGACTAATGTATGGTCATATGGCATTGGTTTATAAGTTCCATTACATAATGCCACCATTTATGAAATATACCCTAACGTGAATGAATGGGTTTTAGGAATATCCTTTGTGCCATGTAGGAGTAGTACTGATTCTCTGAAGTTTTGTTTATGTAAAAACACACTTCTAACTGATTGAGGGCTTGGATGTAAGGTGAGAGGTGAGAAAACAAAATACCACTACTGAAGTGATAATCCTAGGACTATATTATCAAATACACCTCAGGTGATAAAAAGAGATCTCTTAACTTGAACAGATTTTACAAATTCATGAACCTGTCTGGTAGCTAGAAAAGCCAGTCCGTAATACACAAGATATCAAAACTTCCGGATAGCAATAAAATATTGGCCTGTTAAATTGTGATCTTTGTCATTCTTTCATAACACTGCTGGTTTGAAGAACTGAAAGAGTGTCTTCAATATTCCTGTCCTGGAGGTTATATCTGGGTGCTCCAATTTGTCTGTCTTGCATTTGTACCATTAGAAGTCATCTTTCTTGTTTGATACAGTTGATATTTAAGCAAATAGAATGTATAGAAAAAGGTAGTGTTAGACAAAATTTAGTTATTTCTCAAAGAATGCTGAAAAACTTAAAGGTCTTGGCACACTAAGAAACATTTGTCTTTTAAGTGGCATTTTCAGTTTTGGAGTTCATTTGATTGGGATATGAGATAAAATCTTCATAGTATTTTTCTTCAGGGGCTTTTCCTACTGCTTAATTGAAACATGTTCTGAATTTACAGTTAATCTTTAACGGTGTTTTTATTTAAATATAGTTATCTTTCATAATCTTGTACCAAATGAATTCAGAAACTTGATAAATTACTGCTGTGGGTGTAAGAAAATACACTATACAATTGCTATGGCATTTTTTTATGCCTGAGAATAACCCCATATTGCACCAAAGGTCCGTCTAGCCTAGTACCTACAACAGTAGTCAAAAAAAATGGATGCTTTATAGGGGTGGAAGAAGCAGGCAATGATACATCATCCAAAGATTCACCCAACTTCCAGTTTTATAGCTCAGGGACTTACTGTGATACGGTAGTTCATTGTGTTTAATAATCCCCAACAGATTTCTCTTCTGCAGATTTGTCTACTCTAAAATCCATGTAAACTTATGCAGCCTCTAATCTCTTAAGGTGTAGAAGTCCACAGAAGTCCTGTGTATTTTACTCTATGAAAAAAATTTTTTTTTTCTGTCTTAAGCTGTAACCTGCTAGGTTTATTAAATGCTCCTAACTCCTGTATTAGAAGGGACAATGCACAATGAATTCTTATTCACGCTTTCAATGCCACTTACCATAGAGCGAGTGGATGCTGGGGAGAGCAGTGGATGTTGTTCATCTCGACTTTAAAGAGGTTTTTGATGCTCTCTCCCGTAGTATCCTTATAGACAAACTGAGGTTATATGTACTAGGTAAATGGAAAGTGAGGTGAATCAAAAACTGGCTGAACTGCAGAACTCCAAAGGTTTTGATCAGCAGAAAACCCATGCAACTGGAAGACAAGTAACTAGTTGCATCCCCAAGGTTCAGTACTGGGGTCAACAGTATTTAACATGTTCATTAATGATGTGGCTTGTAAACCAGATGGTTGTGCTGCCATTCAGAGGGATGTGCAGAGGCTAGAGAAATGGTCAGAGGGAAAGTTTAAACCTCATGAAATTCAGGAAAGGAAAATGCAAAGCCCTACCTCTGGGAAGCAGTAACACTGTACACTAGTCTGTGCTGGATGCTGANGGTAAATGGAAAGTGAGGTGAATCAAAAACTGGCTGAACTGCAGAACTCCAAAGGTTTTGATCAGCAGAAAACCCATGCAACTGGAAGACAAGTAACTAGTTGCATCCCCAAGGTTCAGTACTGGGGTCAACAGTATTTAACATGTTCATTAATGATGTGGCTTGTAAACCAGATGGTTGTGCTGCCATTCAGAGGGATGTGCAGAGGCTAGAGAAATGGTCAGAGGGAAAGTTTAAACCTCATGAAATTCAGGAAAGGAAAATGCAAAGCCCTACCTCTGGGAAGCAGTAACACTGTACACTAGTCTGTGCTGGATGCTGATGGGCTGGAAAGCAGCTTACAGGAAAAGGTGTGGGTGTCTGATGGACAACAGCAGACCATGAGCTAGCAATGCATCCTAATGGCAAAGAAGGCGGGCAGCTTCCTGGGCTGCATTTGGAGGAGTGTTGGCAGCAGGTTGAGAGAAGTGATGTTTCTTCTCTGCTCAGCATGGGTGAGGCTATATCTGAAGTGCTGGGTCCAGTTGTGGACTCCCCAGTACAACAGAGACATGGATATACTGGAGTAAGTCCAGCAAAAGGTCNTTAGAAGCCATCTGGATGTGGACCTGTGCAAGTGGCTCCAGGTGTCCCTACTTGAGCAGAGAGGTTGAGCCAGATGACCTCCAGAGGTCCATGCCAACTTCGTCAGCTCCTTGTGATTCTGTAATACTGAGGACTGAGACAAGCAGTGACTCCTCTGGCTGTTCATAAAGCAGTTGGATGCATCTGAAAATGCAGTCACGGTGTAATGCCTCAGCATATTCTGCTTAGAGTGATGTTAAAGTCAAATGGAAGGAACAGGTTTAGTTTTTTAAAGTAGTGTTACTGGTGCTGGTATGGGCACCTCTCTCTCTCTCTGCTGCAGACATTCTGTCTTAATATTTATATCCCTCCATGTCTGTCAATCCTCTCATTCTGTTGAGTTCATGTAGGCTAAACATTCCAGTTGGTCCACTGTATTATTACCTAGGCATGTCTGTGCCACTTGGTAGGCTTTCTTTTCTGTATTTTAAACAAATGTCTGTATATGTGGTATTAACTTCCTGAATTGCACTGCTGCTGAAAGTAATTTGAAATTCAAATAACCTTCCATTTCCCAGTGCTTTTTGTTGTTGTTATTTTTAATGTACCACATCAAATGACGTTAAACTTAAGGCCAGAAAAATAAAAATAAAACATGAAAACATGAAAGCATGTTTATTGTGTTTTTGTAGGGAAGGATCATCTTCTGGAGAAAAAGCCACGCATTTACCTGCCACATGCAAACTCTTGTAGTTTTCCAGATGCAAATGCTAGACCTTAATGCTTAAAATAAATAAATGAATAAATAATCCTAGCTGAATGCTAGCCCAAATAAATGTTTGGCATGTGACTTCTCTGGTTCCAGTACAAGGCAAGAAAAATTTCTTTTGTTAGCTGTCATCAGTTATAATACAGTTTTCTGTGGGCAGCTTATCTTTCTTTGAGTAGATGAGCACTGTATTTTAAGAGTTGACTTACATCAAAGACTAGAAAGTTAAAGAGTGCAAACAGTTTGAAAAAAAATGTGTGTTCAAGGAGCATATGTTCTAACGTGCTTTTTTGCATGTGCTGAGAGATCTAGGAGCATTAGTTTATCTTGGCATTTGAGCAAGTTTCTTACTACATTCTTACAGCTATGATGTGTGGCCACAGAATTCTTCCTGAAGGAAATCTAGTTTATCAAAACATCTCTTTTTTTCCTCTTCAGAAAACACCTCCGAACTCCTACTTAAAAAAAATAAAATAAAATTCTGAACATGAATGAAAGAAGAGATTAGGTTGTTGGCATTGCTCCATATTTTAATAGGTTATTACTACTTTTAGCTGGTACTTAGTGACTCACCTGGATCACAGCCTGAATGTGCTAAGCACTGCACAAATGAGTAGTGATGGTTGAGACCTGATAACATTTTTAATGTGCAACTGGGTAATTTTTATGAACTGATAAACTCAATGAACATGCCTGGAGCTTGTTGATAAAAGTTCAGAACATTTTTTCTTCATTATGATAACGTAACATTTTCAGTATATACATGATGTCAACGTAACTTGTATCTGTAAAGTTGTTTAGACAGAGACCTCTCACGAATATTACATACTTATTTTTATAGTGATACGGAAAGTTTTTTCATTCAGTGATGATTAGATTATGAAACCTTGAGAACCATGCTTTCCACTTCAGTACCATACCATAGAAGATATGTTAAGATAGCAATAATTTTGTTAAATCAATTTTAGAACCACCACCACAACCTAGTTTAAATCTGAAATAATTCTACTTTTATGAATTTTAAAAGATGCATTGTTTTTGTCTCCATTTACCCAAAGTCAGGAGCACTACAGTTGATATTTAAGTGCTTGAAAACATCTTACTAGAGTGAACATTTCAGTGTTTTTAACCATGTTCTGTATTAATCCCTCAGTGAAGGGAAGAGATGTTTCATGATTCAGTCTAATCAGTTTAGTATACAGATTGAAGGCACAGCAGGATATTGGTTTGTATTCAGAAAATGTAAATAAAGGATAAAATGTTTTTGGAGTGAGCGTTAAATGTGTTAAGTCAATTTTCTAGAGTACATTGACTATCTACAACAGACTGCTCAAACATTCTTTCCATATGAGTAAAGTTTTTGGTGCAAAAATTCTGAAAGTGGTTTCTAAGCTGCTGTTCCTACAGAGACAGCTTGTTTGGTAAGGAAATCTTTAACAACATGGGTTGTATCCAGATGAACCATAGCTTATCCTATTATGCCTGTACTTCTTAAGATTTTATATAGTGTGAGAGGCAGTTTCTCATCCCTTACAACTTTGTCTTTCTTCTTTTTAACTTGACATGACATTTTTTCCAAGACCATGTCAGAGCGACAAGATCATCCCCCTTTTCATGGTCATGTAGATAAAAACAACTTTCACTGAAGCTTTCTCATCACAGTTGGATGTGGCCTACGATGAAGTCCTGCATTAAGTGTAATACTTAGACAAGTATAACGCTTGAAAAATTTTATTCAAGTCATTTTCACATAAATTTGCAACCATAATACGGGCATGTAACACAAGAATATGAAAGTGCAATAAAGAATACAAAGCTAGTGTCTGAATATTATAAATAAGAGCTCTTCAGATAAAGATGCAAAGTTTTTTGAAATTAAGACTCTTGGAAGAAAAGTAAAGGAAATAATGAAAACTTAAAAAAAAAGTTGCAAAAACAAGTGGCATTTCACTGTATCTGTAGCATTTAGTTGCATAATAAAAACCTCCCCATAACATACTCTTTGGTTTTAATTCAAGTTAAAACCTTTCAGCACCTTTTAGGATTTGGAGAAAATGAAAATGCCATGTCAGCATAAATGTGAGACACAGGATAAACCACCTTTTCATGTCTCATTTATGAAATTCACCATGCTGGTATGAATGAGAACAATATAAACAACACAAAAATGACTAGGAAGGTACATTTTGGTGTTTGCACCCATTCAACACTGCACAGTAAACTTTGGAGCAGAGAGAAAAACAAGTAGACTTTTACTAACACAGAAACATCATCTACACAGTATGTTGGTTCAGATGGTGACCAATCTGTCATTTTTGTTACACTTTTGTCTAGAAATATGCAAACACCAAATATATTTCAGGATTAAAAAAAATATTTAACAAACCCCTTCTGTAATGAGTCTGGTATACAGTATGTTCCTTATGTGCAGCTTTTATCTTAAGACCTGAAATGTGGGAGGCAATTGCTTCACACACATCTTTAATGTTTTTGCTTTTCAAAGAAAATCTGAGACTACGTGACAGCAATTTTGTACTAGAATTCTTGCAAAATTTGGCTGATACTGCTGCCACTGAGACCAATGGTAGATCCCTTTCAAAGATGATAGAAATAAGCCCAATGTTTTGTAAAAAGGATTCCAAAACGTAATTTGCGTTACAAAATAAGGTTTTATCAAAACAGTTTTTATAAATGTTTTTCGACAAAAATGCATGTAATTTCTTAAATATATTCCAGTATGAAAACAGTCAGTTAAGATGCCTGGGTCAAAACTACAGAGCCGAGATACTAAAAATACTGGTTGGCACTCCCCTGTTTGGAAATACTTCTACACATGCTATGTGATTAACCCTTCTACTGCATTGTGATTTACTATAGTTAAATAGGGTAAGTTAAAGTCCTATTTCTTCATTTTTTTTAATCCTAAAATCTCTTGCTTTTCTAAATAGACTGTTCATGTTATCTTAGGCAATGTTTGTGCTGTCGTACATTACTGTCACGTTCCTTAAAACACACTTTAAAACAAATAAAATATTTTGCTACGGAAAAGAGCTACATCTCTGTAGCCACAATATCCCCAATACTCAAAGTTATGGCGTTCAACACCTTTCCGAACCAGGCCATTCCCATTGGAAGGTCTAAGTCCAGTATTACAACTTGCTCCGTCTACACAGATGCTTAAGCTCCTCCGG
>VXAL01010527.1:0-12769 GCA_013399475.1 Chauna torquata | reverse complement strand
GGCGCGGGCAGACCCGGCTCGGCCGCGGCCCCTGCGCGGCGGCTCTGAGGGGCCGTCATGGGGGGCGACGCGCCCGGGCAGCCGTGCTGCCGGCCCGCGGCTGCCCGTGGCTCTCCGCAGCCCCGCCGTGCTGCGGCCGGACAGGCCGGGGGGACTCACGCACCGCGGTCGCCCGGATCACCTCGGGGGTCGAAATCCCCGGGCAGTCAGCGGTCAGCGCGAAAACCGCCTGTCTGGAGGACACCGAGAAGCACAGGGCGGGTGCGCATCGACGGCAGCAAGGCCGTCGCGCCTGGAGTACCCCAGCAGCCGAGCGGGTGCTGGAGATCCCCGCCAGCCAGCACCAGGCCGGCGGGGAGCGTCCCCCGCAGCGGGGCCTCCGCCGGAACAGGGCCCCGCGGCCTCCCCGGGTGCGGGGTGCGCCCGGTGACCCCCCTGGTGCTCAGCGGGGCAGCCCGGGGGGCTTGGGCCTTCCCGCTCCTGTCGTCTGCAGGCCGTTGGTCCCTGCAGGTCACTGGCGTCGTGGCTTTGAAAATGTGCTTCTCCATTGAAGGTTTTGCCTGGAGCGATCGGTGACTAAGACTGAGTAAAATGGAAAGGTTGAAGGCAGGGAAAATACAACACTGAAGAAATGAGGTTTCTGTCTACTAAATCTTACCAGTGTTACAAACAGCAGGTTGTTTCCCAATGTGTGATGTTAGAAAATCTTTCCACGCAGTGGGATTCTAGCCATATGTTTTTTGGTTTTGTTTTGCTTTTTCTTTTGTTTTCTTTTTTTTTTTTTTTTGTGATCAAGTAGCTATTTTTTATGAAACTGGAGAAAGCATAGTTGAGCCTGCCCGTTTTCACATTGTTTGCCATTTTTTCCACAGGACAACCTTTACTGTTAATGAATTTAGGTTTCATAAACCACAAAAAGCACTTAGCGGCATCCTCGGACGGTCATGTCCTTCTTCTATTGTTAGATGCTTCTGTCCATTCAGCAGCTGTCCTCTCCTCACGGGTTGCCTAATTACACCTAGCTTTTACACGTTGGTCCGTACAGGCCACCAAAAAGCCCGCCAGCAGCTGTGAACAGACATACGGTGGTGAAGATCTCTTCAAAGTCTCGTAAGCAAGCGAGATAATGTGATTGCTTTAAAAATGCCCTAAAAATTGGTGAGTGCTCTGTTATTAAGCTTTCTCATGAGTTTAATGCAGCTTCTTTGTAAAGGCCACTCTTGACCCTGGACTGCGGTTCACTTGGTGACCTAAATATTTGCCTACCTCTTTCTTTTTTGGCTAAAATGACTGAGATGCCTGGGTGTGTGTTGCACTCGGGATTTTGATTTCTGCCACCCACAGAAATAAACAGAGTCTTTATCAACTGAGATATTAAATTTTCCCTCCCCAGAAAATTACACTAATTGAAGATGTTAGTATGTAATTCCAGTAATTTCTCAAAACCTGAGATCAGGAGATATTTTATATTTAAATTTAATTGGTAAATTGTTGCACTCTTCATTCAAAGGGTAGAAATGGAAGTGTTTTTAACGGCATGTGTAATATTTCGAGCTCCTCTTACATGTACACCACTACTGAACAGCAGTGCTGAATCTCAAAACCAGAAAAAATTAACCTGTATTTCAAAAAACAAAACAAAACACACACACACGCACACACACAGAACAGAATCAAAGCCATTTGAATTTGTCGTGTCTGGTACGTGTCCCACAAAAGACATTTTAAGGTTCTTTAAGCCTACTGTTGTTCAGTGTTTTGATGAAGGCGGTCTGACAGTGAAGGGGAGGTTGTTTTAGATGTACAGCCAGCTTACAATAATCACGTTATTTGCTAGGTTTAATGTTACTTTTAAAAACTTCATCAACTCTGTTGATATGGGATGGCTAATTTGTGATCTTGTTTAGCGTTAAATTGGGTCTTACCTGCAGGCACATACATGAAGCAAGAAACATAAACAAGTTTATAAACTCTTAACTTGAGACTAGACAAACTTAGTATGTATTAAGTATATTTCTTTGAATCTGGTATTTATTTGTTTGAGATTGAAGGGTTGGTTGCTGAGGAGTCACTATGAGAAGAGGCTTGATGAGTAGTGGTTGGTTTCAGCTTTCTGTGTTTGAGAAAAATTTAGTTTACTCATCTGTGAGTTATGCTTGAGTAGGCAAAGTACTTACTGTGATTTCTCTGGTTGCATAAACAATACATTGCAAGTAGATTATTCACACTTTTCTTGCTTTGCAGATCTTATTGATCGTATTTTTCATAACTTATGATTTTTGCATTCAAATATGCAAAATTGGGTACTTTTGTTGCACACCAGACACTGTGGATTTTTCTGAAGCCCGTTCTACAGCAGGTCCAGGTATCTTTATTTAGAAACTCCTTGTCAGTGCAGTGGATGAAAGGGTTCCTAATTGTAAAGAGTTACCTGTAACAGCTTGAATTAATATGTTAAATATTCTTCATGAACTTCACTAGAATGTAAGGACACTGAGTATTTGCAGATTCAGGTCTGTAATGAGTTTTTTTTTTTTAACAAACTAACTTGATTAGAGACCAGGATCATAGGCTTTTTCTGACATCAGTAGGTTTTGGAGTATACTCTAAAACAATTTGTTTTTACAAAAGCTAATTTTCTAGGTAAATTTAGCTATTGTTTGTAGGTCTGATTTTGAAGTCTCTCATCAGGCAGCTTCCTATCACCACAAGTAAAATGCAAAAGTAAATTTTCAGACTTTTTCCTGCTCTTAGTTTATAAGGGAATGCATAGGTTTTTCTTACGTTAACGAATCTGTCAATTTGTCAAACAAAGAAAAAGTTTAGAATTCTATTAGTAGGTGATCTCCTCAATTCAAAATTAGCAGCCAAAATGACACCTGGCCCCTATCTAATATTTTGGGTTAATCTTTGCGCATTACATAACTAGTTTATAGTTACTTGGTTTTGCACACTGTGGTAGACCTACTGAATTGCACACATCTACCCCCCGGTGAATAAAATTAAACACACTTGTAAATCTCTGCAGGACCAGACAGCATTGTCAAGAAAAGCAATTACAGGAGCTGAGGCAAGTGTTGGTTTCTTCTGGTGTGAGACCTGAAGATGAAAGCCTTCTGACGTCAGTGGACTTTTTGTCAAATTAGGATTTTGCAATGAAGTTTTAATAGCAGTATTTTTAAAGTTTAGATTGTTGATGTGTTGGTACAGCTGAATGTGAATGGCTTCACAACATCTAGTTACAGGGTTTCTTATCAGAACCTGAATATAAGAAGAGCATGGTGAAAATTAAACAAAATAAAAAAACAACCTTTTCCATTCTGAATTTGTAGTGTCTTTCATCTCTGATTATTGTTTTCTAACTCCTTACTGGTCTCCCAAAGGTTTTGATAACAAGTGAGATTTCTAAAAAAGTGAAATAAATAAATGACAGCTACTGCAAATTCAGCCAGTGATTTGAAAACCCACTGAAGTTATTTCCTTTCATATATGTCAGCATCTGTGATGAAAGCTTCCCTAACTATTATCTTCGAAGTATTCATTGCAGCAGTATGCAAAATTTACCATTGATAATATAGCCAGGTATGTTCATTTTGATTTCAGTAAATTATCTGATGACACGTGGAAAGGAACAGTAATCCAAGATGTTCAGAGCAAAGAGCCTGCTACCTATGCATTAATGCATGTCATAGGTTCGAGTTAGTTTCATTTAGCAAGGTTAATAACATTAAAAGTAGATTTATACAGTGCATGTGTAAACGCTGGTTTTTTTTTCTTTTGGCTAGTAAGTTCAGTCCTGAATTGTCTTCAGAAGCAGAGCATGCCTATTTTTATTGAAGCTTTTGAATCCTGAGAAGAGGACATCATGTTAACTGAAAAACTTAAGTAAATTCAGAAAAAAAGCNAGGAAGACTTGAGAAAACAGTTTCACATTAAGGCATTCACCACACTGTTCTGAGATGAAGAACATTATGTATGAAGGGAGAGGAATGGGTGATGTTTCCAGCCACTAATTTTTCTTTCCTCCTCACTGGGGCAGAAGTCCTTGTGAAGTCCATCATCATGCAAAAGCAAAACATACCTGCAGAAATTTTGGAACATTATTTTACTGTGCATCTCATCAGATATTTAGACAGTGTGGCAGTGATATCTCTAAAACAAATATAGCTTTGTAAAAATAGCACAGAAGAGTTCCAGATTTGTTGTATTTCGTTCATTATCATACCTAAGTTTCTTGGTCTGCAAGTAGAAATAATTCCTAACTGTCCTATATACCAGGATTTGATTGTTCTTTTCTGCCTAGTGTATAGAATCTTTGTCTTTTTAATCACCCCTCAGTTCGTGTGCAGACAGGTAATTTTCTCTGTAGGACTTCAGTATCTGATGGAAAATATTAGAGAAGAGCCCATTTTCAAATTTCAAGGTGAATTTTCATAACTGGCGTAAGAAAAGAACTTTCTGTTACAACTGATGAGGTGCATACAGAGACTCAATCAAAACAGCAACCTGTAATGGCACTCGTAATGCAAATGTGAATGCGTAAGAGGTGGTACAACAATGGAGATAACGAAGAACTGGCAGAGGAACTACAGAATCCATGCAACTAGCCTGTGAATTGTCTGCTACTTTGTTTTCACTGAAGAATTTGTGTCCAATACACAACAAAAATATACCATCAGAGAAAATTTTACCTTTACATTAGGTATAGCGTTCATAGAGCTATCAAGGATACTAGAAACACAGCTTGCAGTTTGTATTCAAATAGAAATGAGGGAAGAACAGAAACAATAGGTATGGACCAGGTTCTCCACATTGAGACCTACTTCTAGCAGGCCACAGATACCTGCCTGAGAAAGGGTCTTCTTCTGATAGAGGTGCAAGTTCAGGTTTCTGAGGTGCATTGCAGTAGCCATAGAAAGTTCCCATAGAAAAACAGTGTAATTCAGGCATCTATCAGCAGCTAATCCCTGCTGGATGTCTCCAGCGGCCTTTTGCTGTATCTGGTGTTGTCAGAATGTAAACATGTCTTACAGGGGGCAAGAGGCATCTAAAATGGATGCGCTCACATTTTCAACTCAGTCTTGGATCCTAGCTTGGTATTGGCAAGCAAATGTTTGATATTATCAAGACATACCAGCTCTATTTTGCTTATAAGACAGTTATGTGTGTTATCTGTAAGTCTTCAAAAGGGAAGTTTCTGTGTGGATTAAGTAAGCACATGTGTTGCAAAATATGTACGTTTCCACTCCTGGAACAAGTCAGCTCACAAGCAACAGACAAGATGTGCCAGTTTGCCTAAACTGATGGTCTGGACTGGTGAGCATTTCTTGGTTGCTGAGCATTTCTTTCTCTAGTCGTTACTAGCTGTAACTCTTCTAGGAAGACTGAAACAAGTAGTGTCTAATTAAATGAGTCTTGGGAAGAGCTCACTATTTATTTACCTTCCCTGTAAGATGAAGAGAACACTAAATCTATTGAGAAATTGTTTGTTGTTCATATTCTTATCCTACCCAAGTGCATGACCTTGGTCCCGTTATCTTTCCTCCTTACTACTCCCTTGTTTTTTCCAATCGTTACATCCTTTCTCAAGCCAGACCACAAGCTCTCCAGGACAGGGACCATGGCATCCTATGTGTAGGCTCAGTGATGCTCACAGTAGAGCACTGAGTCTGACTGTTACTTTTGGCCACGGCTGCAATATGAATAGCAGCACTGAATACAGAATGCTGTATTGAACAGATGCGACATTTAGAGCATGTGAAAGCCCTCATGCAGCTGTGTGTATTATTGAGCAAAGTTGACACTCAGCAATTCTGACTCAAATAAAACACGCATGGTGGTTTTCCCTTTGGTCTAATTTTCATCATAACATTTTGTCTTACATACCAATATTATGAACTCTTTTACTATTCTGCTCAGTAGCAATGTAGTGGATCCTTCTTGAAACACATTCTTAATCTAATTCCTGTTTTCATCCACAGGTAATTATCACATTTGACTTTAGGTCTTTTCATTGCTTAGACAAGCGAAGAAATTATTTCAAATAAAACATTAAGTCATGCAGTTAGATTGAAAGGAATGTTTGTAAAAAGATGTTGAAGGTATATCAGGGCAATGGCTGTAATATTTACTTTACCAATTAGGAGTGGTTGAAAAAAGAGATATGTGGTGCTTGTTCAGCTTTAATGAGTTGATACAAAAGTTAGTGGTAAAAACTGTAACAGACTCAAGCAGGTACAAATTGAAGATCAGCACAGAAACTGTCATGGTGATATGCCAGGTTGGTTTTGTTGGGTTTATTTTACCTGATTGGAAACCTAACACAGTGATTGATTTAAACTGTACTGCATATGTGTCGTTTAGAAGTATTTTAAATTATCTCAACCTGTGATGTCATATAACCAAACAGAAACGTCCATGGAAATAGATACATTTTCAGAAATTAAGACAATAATTTGGGCTAATTTCACTTGATACTGTAGTGGCAAAGGTGGCTGTTACTTTTATTTGTGTAAGTGGAGCCTCTTCCCCAAGTCTCCAGCTGACTTGTGTTGTCCCTGGTGATACATGTCTGGGCTGCGTCTATACCAGGCAAAGCAATGGGGCGATGCTGCCGTGAGGGTCTACAAGGGGCTAGGAGGTGGGATGAGGGAGAGAACAGGGCACAACAAACAGTCTTGACTCTTGTGCAACACTGACCTCTTGGTAGCTTTGGAGGCGCTAGGGAAAAGCTGTGGTTTCACAGAGTGACTAGGTTCATATGAGTTGTCTGTGGGGTGGCACAGGAGCAGGACATGAGGACACAAGATGGGGACAAGTGGGAACAATTAAACCCCTTATTTGTCTTCCCCAGTAAATCTACAGCTGAAGCCACAGCAGTTTTTCTTTTAGTCTAGTTTCATTGTGCTATTTCCTTTGTGTTCTTGCTCTTGTTTAACAAAATTTCCTGTATGCATCTCTATATATATTATATTATATTTAAATACAAGTACCATTTCCATGCATAGCTTGAATAAAGTCAAACTCTTGGATCTACATAAATACACAAATAAGACTGCCATAAACAAATACATACACTCCTAAGCGTTAGGAAATTTTATATTTCTGGTCCCTTCCATGCTTTTTTGTGGGGAACTCAACGGGGATAGCTGTTCTGCAGAATGGGATGTCTCACCAACCAGCGTACACCAGATTACACCTTCTAGTACTATGATCAGAAGGGACTGTAGGGAGGCATGCAGCCCCTAGATGTTCTGCTCTTCCTAGTGGAGGGTCATTGTGACTGCTGCACTCAAATCAAGCTTCATGGAGGAAGCCAGAAAATCAGTAACGAGTAAGAAGGTCTTATAAGAAGGATGTGGTGGCGTTATCTTACTATCTTGGACCTCTTGAGGAATAAAGAGCAGAGCCTATAGGAATTCCTGCAGGGCTTCCCTAGGAATCATATCAGCAGAAGAGACCCTGAAGGAAAAGAGATCCACAATATGTTTTGGCAAGTGTAAGGAGCAAAGATGCTGCTTGAGGAGGATGAAACTTACTGAATGCCTGATTCCATAAGCAGGTGTTTCCCTTTCAGACATGCAGGGAATCCAGTGTGTCTGGATTCCTCCTTAAAGTTTTATGGACAACACTCGTTTCTAGTAAATGACTCTCCTGGAAGTCAGCTGAGTTATATCAAGGTGGGACTTTGCATCTGACAGTAGAGCATCTAACATGTTTGTATATGTCCTGTGATGTATATTTTAAAGAATAAAAATTCCTCTAGATACTGTACTTTTTTTTTTTAATTTTAGCTTTGGCTTTGCATTTTAATTTATGTTAAAAGTAGAGTGTTTTCCAACATCACTCTACTGTTGTAAAACTTTTGAGTAATTAAATTTTAAATTTTACTGTGGTGGGAGGCAGGAGCAGAGCAAGATTTAAAATGTCTGAGCGAATTAACAAGGGGAAAATACTGTCTTTCTTAAACTACCATGTGCTTTACATCATTACTGTACTGTTCTTACAGGTTACTGTTTCCCAAAGACTAAGTAATAACAAGCAGTTTGCATTACATCATGGAAGATTCAAAAGCACATTACAGAAAACTCTTCTGTCACTGTTCTTAGCACACTGTGGAGGAAGAGCATGTCATCTCTGTTAAAGTAGAGTTACTGAGCAGTGCTGGACAGGCAGTAAATGAAATATTCTTTTATAGAAACCTCTGGGGAAAGCTATAAGGAAGATTACATGTGTTAGAATTTGGATTGGAATTTGGATTTGCAAAATTTCAAAGCCAAAAAGGACCTATATAGTCTAGCCTTCCGTATAACACAGGCCATAGAATTTCACCCAGTAATTTCTGCATAAAGATCGTAATTAGTAGTTGAGCTAAGATATCCTTTTTAGAAAGACAGTCTTGGATTAAAGATTTCAAATGATAGAGAGCACACCACATCCCAAAGTCAGCAGATGCAACAGTTTTTTCCATTCACTTCAAAACAAAACAAAACTGTGCCTTATTTATAATCTGATTTGGACACCTCTACTGAAGTAGTCATCTTCAAGACAGCATCCACAGCAAGAAAGCACCTGCTAACGCAAGCATGAACGTGTTTTAAGCATGTTGCTGTAAAGGAGCAGTTTTGGATGTGGCATCTGGTCAGCAAAAAATGTATTTCTCTAACTTTGCATTCTTCATTCCAAACAATGGATCGCTACTGGACTGAGAAAGCCACCAGTGGGTGTCAGCTGGAGGGGCAGGCAGAGAGCCACCTACCCCCCAGAGAAATTTCCTAGACCAGAAAGTTCTGATATCCAAGCACCTGAAGACAGTCTGACCCTGTCTTCTCATGGGGTCATCAAACAAGTTGGTCAGTTAAGACAAATTGCAGTCCTCCCCTTTTTACATGTTATTGCTTTCAAAACATGGAGGTCAGAAAGAATACTACCTAGCTTGAAAAAATTCAATTTTCTTAGCCACTCAAAATGTACATTTTCAGATCAAATTATCGTAACGGTGGAGATGCACTTTCTAAGAATTTCTGTTCTGTTTCATTGATTTAAGAATTTGATTTATCCACGCTCCAGTGAAAGGGTACACTGGGTAGAAGGACTGCTCAGAAAAACCCTGCCTGGTACAAGGGAGCACAGAGTTCCACGTCCTCAGTCCTACAACATGATCTGCAATTTTTGCCCAAGCTTAAAATACCTCAGGGAAACTGTATCCTGTATCTGAAGAAACAGGCCAGGTTACCCTCCTAGGGGTTAAAAGATAGCTAACAGAGACCAGAAACAAAGGGCAAATTTCCATTACAGTGTAACCCAGCCAGTCCTGTCTCAGTCTCTCTCACTGTCCCATGCAGTCCCAGTGAGTCCCATGCACTCCAGACTGCCCGGTGCAACTCCACGTGATCAAATCTTTCCTTAGGCTTGTTTCTTCTGAGAAGCCTGTAAACAAAGTGAACCTTCTGAAACACTCATTCCTGACCTTGTGAATCACTGGTGGACGTACAGCGTCTGGAGAGCATCTTTTCTCACTTTAGGTTTTAAAATGCCATTGCAATAACTTTTCCTTTTGTTGGCACCTTCCTCCCTGTGGCAGCACTCTTATTATAAAAACAATACTTTTATAAACAAAAAAGTTTGTTTTGTTTGAGAATATAAGACAGCTCAGTAGTGTTCAGTGACAGAAAATGGATGTGTTGTTTTTTTGTACCACATGAAATCATGTTTCCACAACTGTACAGCTCTTTAAAATACATTATTTCAGAAATATGTTCCAAACAGGGAACAAATTACATACGTTAAGTGTGAGATAGTGATATCCTTGAGAAGAACAAACTCAACTCATTTGAACCCATAAAAAACTAAGCACTGAGGTTAAACCATAAAATGTGGTGGGCAGTTTCTCACTATGGTAAACCACTAGACTATTAGGTATGCAGGCAATATGTGTTTGTTTACTCCCGTGGATACTGAAAGTATTCTGAATTCCTCAGGACTTTAAATATTATGCTATAAAATATTAAACCAATACCTTTAGGACAAAAACAGAGTCCAACACATGCCACCTAGACTATTAAGGTTGAAAAATAGAAAAAAAAATGGGACTTAAGCTTCTGAAGAATTTTTTTGATGGAACATATTTCCAGTTCAGCTATAAAAAGCTCCAGTCTAAACCCCTGCACTTGTTTACACCTGTGAATAATGATGTACCTTATTCATTTGCTTTTGGAAAAGGTTATTTTTATTTCAACCNTTGTATTATAGCATCTTTGAAGTTAGAAGTTACCCTGTCTTTCTGCAGGGAGTTTCCTGTTAAAGAAAACTAAGAAAATTATATGCCTCAATCCAGTAGGACAATTTATTGTTGTTTATGTCTGCAGTGGACCTAACAGCAACACATATAAGAGCAAGCCTTCTTTCTGGGAAAACCTAGCAAAAGCTGTCCTCGTTTTGTTAATGAACAGACAGATTTTTCCCCAGAGTTCACCAAAAGTTAAACATTCTGAAAGAGACTAAAATGCACTAAATAAACTTCTTTAAAATAATATGTTTTGGGAAAGAAGCAACTCACAGTGCATTCAAGTGAAGACTGTTGTGAAAGCAATTTCTTAGAACAGATCTCTGCAATGGTTTTTCCACTTCTAAATGCTGATCTTTTTTTTTTTTAATGCAAATTTCTGTGGCATTAATTCTGGGAATTTGTCCAGTTAAACACATTCTTCCATTTAGCCCAAGAGGAAACTCTCGGCAGCAATTCTGAATTGTTTTTTGTTTTAGCAGGATTGGTGTGGAAACCTTTGCTTTGTTTTGAGAGACCCTTAGACCTATCGTGTGCAATGTGATGATACTTAACCTCAGAATTACAGCTTTCTCAGAGCCGATGATGGACCAAATAAATATTGACCCCTTGATTAAAATGAGGAAAATATCATACCATTCAGGAACTTGGGCTTTTCTAGCTACCAACAATATTCTGTGTGCTCATTGCCCTCTCCTGGTTTCATCTGGTAATTTTGGGGGTTTAATGTATCTGAAACAGGTCTTCTAAGAACATTATGCATTCCCCTGACAGTTTTTTTTTGCTTTTCCAGTCCAACATACCAGTTGTGAACATGGTTTTTCAGGTGGTACAAACTACCTCTCTCATCAGTGTACTGGAAACAAGCTACAAGGCAGCACTCAAGTCAGAGCTGGTGAGCTCTGCTTGCTCCCTGTGCTGTTGCATTATTTGTCTGCCACACGTACTTACAGCAATCCAGGCATTTATCCATTGAACTTAAAAATGTTTTTGATAAGATCCTGGATTAAATATGTACAAAAAAAGGAAGCCATTATCAGATAACGGATCATTACAGGTAGGGATCTCAGAGGGCAGAAGTGTATGTTTCTTCATGAAACATATGAGGCAGTTTTCCCCATAAAGGTGCTCATTGTTCCTCTAGTGAACAGCTCTGTACTGAGACTTGTTCTGCGTAAACTAAATAATCTAGAATTTAGGGTCAAATGATAAGGTATCAAAGCTTAGTACTAATACACCATTGGCTGGGACAGGAAGATGGAAATCTAATCTTCCGAAGATGAAAATTAGTTCTGATAAGTAATAGAGATGGGAGAAAAATAAACCCAGGTCAGCATTTACAGTGATGGTTTCAAAACCAACTGTAATGTGTAAGAAAAGACAACTTATACGTGAATGTGGGAACGTATCCCCAAGATAGATCACCCTAGACATAGCCTGCTTGTGTATGCCTCCCTAGGCATCCCTAGCCTGCGCTGGATACTGTCAGAGGCAGCATACATTGCGCAGGTGGCATAGTTGGTCAAGGATTTTGAATTAGGAACTCCAGGACCTGCATTTATTGTCTAGAGTAATGAGAAAATTTAAGCCTCAACTTTAATGGCATGAGATGGAACACACACCAAAAAAAGAAGCAGCACCAAGTCTGACTTCATGTAAATGGTCTTATGTGGGAGCATGGGATCTGAGATCCTATGTAAATTTGAAGGAAGTGAACTTGGATCCCCTAAAGACTCTTATTGGTAGGACTGTGTTGTATGTATCAAGTGTTTGTTTTCACCCGAACTGCAAACAGATACCGTCATCTGGGTATTTTATACATATATGTATTTTGTGTGTATTCACGCATACACGTGTGCGTATCTATGTAGCAAATGTAACAAGAATTATTATATTTCATCTAGAAAGTTATTCTCTGACTTGCTATCCTCTGCTTCTGTGAGATGAGAATGCTGTACTAGTATAAGAGACTCTGAAGGCCCACACCGGGGGAAAGATACCGCCAGCCAAGGAATGTGCGGGACAGCCAGCCAGGCATCTTGCAAGGACACCTTCATAAGGACCACATCAGCAGTAAGCCTCGAGGTGCAACTTGTAGGCAACATTGCAATACAGAGTGCTGCAAAGTCTTTAGGTTGAGCTGCAATTAAGTTTTCAGGACAGTCTAAGTTGTGCAGAGGTCCACAGAGAAGACCAGAATCAGGGAATCACAGAATCACAAAATCACAGAATCACAAGGTTGGAAAGGACCTTCAAGATCATCTAGTCCAACCGTCATCCTATCACCAATACTACCCACTAAGCTACTAAACCATATCTTGTAGCACCTTGTCCAGGCACCTCTTAAAAACCACAAGGGTCGGTGACTCCACCACCTCCCTGGTCAGGCCGTTCCAGTGCTTGACCACTCTCTGAGAGAAAAAGTTTTTCCTGATATCTAATCTAAATCTCCCTGTGCGTGACTTTTGGCCGTTACCTCGAGTC
>VXAL01010526.1:184506-206933 GCA_013399475.1 Chauna torquata | reverse complement strand
CGGCGGCGGGGGCGCGGGCGCGGGCGCGCCTCGGCTCTGCCCCAGCCGCGGCGCTGCGCCACCGGCCGGCTCCGCGCAGCGACGCCGTGCGAGCAGCGAGGCCGGGAGAAGGTGCTTCCGAGCGGCGGAGGGGCAGCGCTGGGGCAAAACCGGCGGGGAGAGGTGACGGGGCTGCAGCGAGGCTTTTGCGGGGGGACCGTAACGCAAGCTTTGGGACCACCGAGAGCGTTGGCCTGCGAAAACCACCCGAGTCTTCACCAACGCAGCCCAGCAAATCCTGTTTTCTGCTGTTCTCAGCCGCCGGCTGACCAGAATCAGGGCCCGTACGGCGGCTCAGTCCCTGCGCGCTCTGCTCCCGTGTGCTGTACCTTGTTGCAGTCGCTCAGTGTGCATGAATCTTTGCAAATATGGGCCATAGTGCTTTAATTAATACTCTCCTCAACGCTTAGCAAATTTATTTCACGTTTCAGCCTTCAGTTCTAAATTATTGACGTGAAATGACTGATATGTATAGGTTTAAAAATATGTGGAAATTTGCCTTCAGTGAAAGGTGTTTGGGGACGGAGAAAGCAAGTTATAGTTAGGGTTTATAGGGTGCAGTATTATTATTAAAAAGAAGGGGCACCAGCAGAATGTCCACATTCCCATATACTGTGAATGAGATCTTTTGACTTGTTGCCCGGGGAAAAGTTATGTAAGGATTAAAATACCTGTGACGCTATTTTTTGTTTGATACGTGTGTGATTGGGCTTCAACAGTTCAGTAAAAACATGTTAGCTATGAGAAAAATACTAATATACCATTGAATAAAAATGGAGTAATAGAATATTTTATCTGAATTTATAACTCGTTGAGATCCATCAATATAAATTGCCGCCGATTTTGGCAAAAATTTGGCAAGGTCTTTTCTTCCCTCAGGTTTAAAATGTATATTTTAATAAGAATGAAGACAACTTTCAAAGAACATGATAGTAAAAGCCAAGCATTCAAACAGTATTCAGAATAAATGCTTACAGTGTCAAATATTCCAAATAATCTCGTAATTAAATCTGGCTGTGCAACTTCTGAAGAGTCATTGTGACATTGTCTTAGTTACATGATCACATATTAGTATTTCCTGCAGAAATTTTGGCAAAAGTGACTGGCTTTGGTATGTCGCTTTCATGTCTGATAGTCTGATATATATTGTTCCATTATTTTGAAATATATGCATACCATCTATACACATATATCTCACATACGGAAACCTTCCTATTCCTCCAGTATTTACCTTGACATGATCCACCTCTGCTGCCTCCTTTTGAAATAAGCTGATTTGCACAGAGCACAGACAGGGAAGGTATTTTATCATGTCTTCTAGTCTTGCCTTTCTTAAGGGATTTCACCTTCAGGTAACTTTCTTTATTCAACCAACTATTTCAGTGCATGTATTTTTTTCGCTGTTGGTCTTCCTGTTCTCTCCCCCATCTCCGAGGGGATAGAGTGAGTAAGTGGCTCTGTTGGTGCTTAGCTGCTGGCTGAGTTCAATCCACAATAGAGGTAAAACATAAATTCACTGTCAGTAAAACTGATAGTGCAAAGATTTGTGACATGATGACAAATAATGGCAGAACAGTCATAAAAAATTATCATATGAATTATGAATTGCTTCATTTTTCCGGTACAGAATTGAATACATTAAATGTTTCTTTTCTATAGCTTTACATTAAGACAAATTTATTGTCTTTATCTGTGAATAGGCCTATTCTTGTTTTTAAGGTCTTTCAATTTTCTGGATCACTAAGAATTCTTCATTAGTGAAATTTCCTTGGAAATGTTAGCTCCCATAAGTTCTATATGTTAGCAGTTTTTTGGTCTAGAAGAAGACAGGTTGAAAACCAGTAGCAACGCAGTTGGTAGAGTATCTTTTGATTTTGGCAGTATGAGACTATTGTAATCTTACTTTTTTAAGCCTTGCAAACCAGGGATTTCTCCTAATGATTTCAACCTCCCTTGTCAAACTTTTCAAGTAGTAAGTAGCTTCTAATTTCTTCTTGGTGCTGTACATTTTTTCTTGCTCCTCTGGCCATCTGTTATGTTGATATTTTAATTTACTGATTGCACTTCACCACTATGTCACGACCAAGATTTAGCCAATTCTATCATTAATTTGTAGAATCATGGTCTTTGGTCATATGAGGAACACTTTGAAAAGAACACCAGGATGAAGTCCCAGCGGGTGGGATTCAGCTGCCTCCAGGCAGTTCTAACACTTCGTTAGATACTCCAGATGACTGAGCAGAGGGCTGGGATAGCTGATGGAGGGCACAGCTATGGCCTGCTGGAGCAGCAGCTGCAGGCCAAGTAGGCGTTTCAGCTGCTGTTCGGTATCCCGTGTTTAGACACCTGAATGACCCCATGTCCAGTATGGAATGTCATCAGACTGGGGTTTTTTTAGCTCTCAATATTCCCTTAGGAAACAATGTGCATTCTTTTGTAAGACTGTATTTGTTCACAAATGTTCAGTAGGTTTGTTTCCCCTCAACAGAAATTATTCTCTCACCGTTTTTTTGCCACTGTTATCTCAGAATGGCAGTATTTCGTGCAGGTGGGCCACTGTCATAAAAGAGTTAGCAGACACAATGTACATCAGAAATTACAGTATTTCTGAAGTTGTCACATATAATCAAATATTTGAACACAGTAGCTAGGCAAGTTACAGGCCAATGATGCTGTCAGGGTGCCATGGAGGCCTGGGCACAAGGGACCACAGGGTGTCCCGATAGAACAGGCAGGAAAGTGCAGGAGCTCAGCAGCTGTGGCCAGAAGTAATTTTTATCCATAATCTAATCAACAGCGTTCTTTTCAATTATCTTTGTTACTTAAACATAAGTGTGTGTGTGTCTAGTCATCTGGCTCTTTCTCTTAAGTAGGTCTTCAGAGTTCCCCAAGGATTTGCAGTCTTTGTAGACAGCTGGAGAATACCAAATTCTTTCCACTGCTTTCTCTCATCAACATGAAGTCAAAACCCAGCTCTGTCAAAACATCATCCTTTACAATTTCTTAATTGTGAAGCAAACTCTCTCATTGCAAAGGGAGAATGGTGTAAGTACCATAAAGAAGCTTTAGCTAGTTTTAACGTAACTTTTTAATAATCTAGCAAGAGTTTTTAAAATACATACATACATATATCTAGGAAAACTTTAGACAAGTTTTTCAAGAAGGTAGACGGTTGGGCTTTTTTGTTTTTTTTGTTTGTCAACACCTGCAAGTGTTGAACAAATTTTCAGTGACGATACTGAATGACAAATGAGAAACATAAAGTGCAGGCTGCTTCTGTTCAATCCAAGGGTTTTGACACTGGGTGTCACTGTTGCGTCATGCAAGAAAAGCATGGCAACGACTTGCTATAGAAGTAGAATGAAGTATTACATGACCGAGCGTCTTTATCAGCTGTGAAGTCTTCACTGCGTTAAGTTAAGGAGGAAGATATAACTAACAGTGCATTTCTTCCTTATTATTGCTTACATTTCATGAAATTAAAAGTCATAAAACCTGTAATGTTGGATGCCTAAGAACTACTCAAACTAATATAATCTAGGAATTAAGCAGTAAAATTCCCTCCATTTATGATATTAAAAGTTTATTACATATATAGAAATAGATTTTGACATTTTTCAGTGTTATGTCTGTGCTTATTTGAATGAGGTGCACATATTGATGACCCAAGACAAGGACAGCATTTAATTTTTGAGCTGCAAAAGAATGCAAGAAATGCTTAAAAAAAAAAAAAAGTAGTTAAGATATTCTGTCTGGTCCTCATACCCATAAAAACACATTCAGTTGTATTTCAGGGATGACCTTTAGGAAGCTGGGTGAACAAGAAACTTTGGGCCATACTGGCATAGCTTTTAGCAGGTTGATCCTGCCAACAGTTCATAAAATTACCGATTCAGAAACAGGTTCTTAAGGGATAGATTACTGTTTAAATGGTGTGTAAGGAATGACATAAAGAAATAGATGGAAGGAAGCAGCAGAATTTCCACTTTGGTTTTAGAAACAGCATAAAAACAAATAGAAAATAGAGACCTAAAATTTTTCCTTATTGGTATTTTTATTCTTTGTTTTAATTGGTATTTTTACAACAATCTGTTGTAACATTCTTATCAAAATACGTATGTGTATATGACAACTATAGTGAAGATAGCTTGTAACATTTTTATCAAGGCAATAAGTTATGGTATCTGCTTGAAGTATGCTCACACAAAACCCAAGAGAGAGATGAGCCTCATTTTCTCAGACACTTTTTGTGCTCTTCCATCTCTGAAAAGCTTGAAATCTGTTGCAAGGTACAGTGGCAACTTTGTAATGTGAAAACAGAAACTCATCCTACGAATGAACACCTGCACATCTGAGAGCAACACGGTATAATCCCTGAGAAATTGGAGATTTCTCTGTAAAAGACTGAATGGCTTAATATCTGTGTTCCGAGACATCCAGTGGCAGATTAAAGACTTTGTCCTGTTTTCTGATCATACACATACAGTTAATCAAACTTCATGTCTTCAGAATCTATATAAAACTACTGGCAGACACCTCCAGAGTTGATTCATTTTTTGCCATTGTGGGCAGTTACATTGGATAATCCTGCTAACTGCGTTTATCAAGCTCCATTTTAAAGCTAATTATCTTTCTTGGTCACACACCCATGGAAACGCTATACTATGATCTCTCTTATTTCATGATTGGATGTCACCTACTTGTTTTCAGATTAAATTTATTTACAATCAATTAAGCTCCCAATTTCATCCTTTTATAGCTAGTTTATACCAGATCTGCAATGTAGTTTGCAGAGTTCCAGAATCAATATTACCTTGTTCTTTTAGCTTTAGTGTATTAACTGCTCTGCAATTGCATTTATCTCAGTGTAAGCTAAAACAACACTGAAAAAAATGAAAAAGAAGTTTAATTATTGTAGCTATGCAGTTGATACGTTGGGGTGCTTGCACACATGACTGATAAGCAGTTAGGTAACAGACTAAACAAGCAACTAACTAGTCAAAGCATTAATAAGGTTTACACACTCCTATGGTACTGATAGAACAAGGATGTGCAGACCAGCTATGAAATTAAAGCATTTAAGATAAACAGCATGAGTTGATCACATGGGACTGAAAAGTACTGAAGCCTGAGTGCCTGCTTCACATACAGAGAGAATATTAGTCAAATAAACACGTGATAGAAAACTGTATCTAAAAGAGAGATGAAAGGTACCAATGCATTTTATACAAAGGAAAGCTGCAAATTTGAATTGGACTGCTGAATGTCATTACAAACTATTTGTTCTGTCGTTACAAACTATTTGTTCACCAACATTCGGTATCCTTGTCACTACATGAAAAAAATCTGGGTTTGGACAGAGTCTTTGCCTGAATGTTATGTAAAATCCCTGTTGGGTGAGAGGAAGAAACTCTGGAGCAGCAAATATTAATACTGTCCACAATATAAAAGGCCAGCCCTGGAATACCTGAGCCGAGGTCCTAGAAGCATTAGCAGAAGCCAGTGGGAGAGATAGAAGATCCTTTGCAGAGAGGTGACCTTGAAGATCTTGCCTTTGTCCATGTTATCTGGATGTCTGCTCTGTAGCTTCGTTTCTTACTTCCTTGTTCTCTTCCTGTGTATATAGAAGACTAGAGAAACCCAATGGCCAACAGAAGACTAGAGAAACCCAATGTCATGGCTGAAATACAAAATTTGAAAGATTTGTGCTGTTGAAGAAGGAAAAGTACACATATAGAGTAAAGGCTGCAGATAAGTCATAAAGCTTGTAATAAATTACACAAAAAAAAGAGCTAGCACAGACCACAGAGAACTTTTCTTTGGTACTCTTAGTCAACGAGACTATGAATGGAGGTTCCCAAGTCCTCCATCCCTGTAGATCTGCAGTTTATATCAAGATACCAAGCTGCAAGTGTTATTCCAATATGAAACAGGTATTGCTATGGGAGAGCAGCTTTCCTTACCTAGAAGACTATATCGGCAAGACATAATCGAAAAACTGTAAGTCTGTTAAGATAGGGACCTGAGCGTGGTCATTTTACCCTGATGGGCAGCTGAACTCCACCACAACCAACTCTCACTTCCTGTCCTCAAACGAAGATCAGGAGAAAATACGACGGAAAAGGGCTCAAGGGTTGAGGTAAGGACAAGAAGGTTGCTCACCAGCAAAACAGACTCAACAAAGGGAGATTAATATAATTTATTACTATCACTAGCGGACTAGAGCAGTGAGAAACTAAAAGCAAACTACAAACCCCTTCCCCCCAGCCACCCTCCTCTACCTCCTCCCCCTGAGCGGCACAGGCGAACAGGGAATGGGGGCTGCAGTCAGCCCATATCGCTGCGTCTCCGCCGCTCCTTCGTGGTCACTCTGCCCCTGCTCCAGCGTGGGGTCCCTCCCACGGGATGCCGTCCTTCCCGAACGGGTCCTGTGTGGGCTTCCCACAGGCTGCAGCTCTTCAAGAGCTGCTCCAACATGGGTCCGTACCACAGGGTCCATCCTTCAGGAGCAAACTGCTCCAGCACGGGTCCCCCACGGGTGGCAGCTCCCAC
This sequence comes from Chauna torquata, assembly GCA_013399475.1. Lineage (NCBI taxonomy): Eukaryota > Metazoa > Chordata > Aves > Anseriformes > Anhimidae > Chauna > Chauna torquata. The sequence continues at coordinate 200,342 of VXAL01010526.1, read as the reverse complement.
CGGATCACCTGCTCCTGCGTGGGCTCCTCTCCAGGGGCTGCAGCTCCGGCCCGGAGCCTGCTCCTGCGGGGGCTCTCCATGGGCTGCAGCCTCCTTCAGGCCTCATCCACCTGCTCCTGCGTGGGCTCCTCCACGGGCTGCAGGGTGGAGATCTGCTCCATGTGATACCCCATGGGCTGCAGGGGGACAGCCTGCTCCACCATGGGCCTCACCACGGGCCACAGGGGAACTTCTGCTCCGGTGCCTGGAGCACCTCCTGCCCTCCTTCTGCACTGACCTTGGTGTCTGCAGGGCTGTTCCTCACTCCTCTCACTCCCAGCTGCTGTTGTGCAGCAGTTTTTTTCCCTTCCTTAACTCTGCTCTCCCAGAGGCACAACCAGCATCGCTCATGGCTCAGCTCTGGCCAGCGGCGGGTCCCTTTTGGAGCCGGCTGGAGCTGGCTCTTATCTGACATGGGGCAGCTTCTGGGCTCTTCTCACAGAAGCCACCCCTGTAGCCTCCCTGTTACCAAATCCTTACCACATAAACCAGTGGTCAGCCAGAATTTTGAAAAGGATCTACCTGCATTTTTTTCTTCTAAAAACACCAGAAGAGTTTTGCAATTCTACAGCTGTATTTTACTGTGATGCAGGAAAAGTAACATTTTTTTTTTAGGCAGGGAAAGCTCAGACCTGCTGGATGAAACCTAGAAGGTATACAATCAAATCTCCTTTCTGCACTCTGTGTTTTTGCAGAGCTAGTATCTCCAGCAACTTTTACTGACTATGTGGATTGCAGCCACTCCAAGGAAGGGCCTTCAGGGAGACACTGGAAGTCTTTCTTCGGAAAGCCCTTTCTACACTCTGCCTTTTAAAGACTCCTGTGCAGCTCCAGCTTTCATTTCCTGCCCACCCCATCCCCTGTCTTGGGCTGAGCCATCTCCTAGATCATGATAGCATCTCCTCAGGCAGGGTGCAGAGGCTGGGGTAAGTAGCCTTCCTCCTGATCGTCTTTTCCACAGAGGAGGACAGGTGTCAGCTAGCAACAAGGCAGTAAGAGAGAGACGGTCCACTGTGTTGTACTGCTTGAGCATTGGTATAGAATTTCAGGTGCAGAAGTGAGGGAAAAAGGTAAGGGAGGAAAGAGAAAAAAGGTGAGAGTTGATATCATCCTTACCTGGGAAGCTGCCACCTATCTAAGTTCATGCCATTACTGTGATCATGCCTGGAAATGATTAGTGACACAGCCTTTCATTTTATTTGCAATTATGGAAGTATATTTGGCCATGTAAACTTCATCCACACTTTTACACTGTGAAAGTGTGGGCTACTTGAGCAACTTCTTAATGTTAGGATGACTGTTCAAATTTTCGTCCAACGCAGCAGCTAGAGGAAAGGATAGTTATAACTTCTGGCTATCTTCATTTGCAGCTGACTGATTTTGTTTTCTATGACCATTAGAGCAAATAGTAGGCTTGGTGTTTCAAAAGCATTATTTTGACAAAGTAATTTGCCTTTATTGTGTGTGATTTTTCTAATGTTGAGAATTTGGTGATTAACAAAAGTTATTTAGGTCTGTGGTGATTATATTGGATATACTAGTGACTAATAACCACTGGTTATCACACTTTATATCACTTGCATACTTTATCACAGAGAATATGATGGAAGGCAAGTGTCATTATGAAGTTTTGCATGAAAGTCCACAGAAACCTTTAAGCTCCTTGGCCCTTTGTACAGCACACACAAAAATACTTTATTTTTCAATCTCCCTACCACTCACCCCACCAAGTATCACTATCTGATAATTTCTTACTGGCTTTGATTCACAAAAATTTACAATGTCAGTTTTTCATATTTCAAAGAGAAAAATGCTAATCACTAAGGAGCAGAAGTATGTTCCTCCTTTCTGTGGGAGAGGCAGATTCAGCAACAGTCATGAGTTCCTACTCCTTGAAGGCCAGGAGCAATTCTTCCACAGAAAAGAAACTCCAACTGATAATTCAACAATATCGCTGCTTCGTACTGCATACCTTGTAGTAATGTAAGAAGGTGCCTGAGAGGGCTAATTAGAAGAACTATTTAACTCCTGAGAGCTCTGTTTAGTTTACATGTGTGTCCACAGTGTAAGAAAATTAAAAAAGGGGAGCACAGGAGAGACTAAAATAAGTCCTAGATCTTCTTCTGACACAAAAGGCTGAAGCAGAAATAGCAAACAAACAAACAAACAAATAAAACTGGAAAATGGTAGGACAGGGCCGGTTCTTACAGTAGGCCCAGAGAAGAAACAGAATGTGAGGAGACTAATACGGCCCTTATTCTGAAAACCTAGTAGTGAATCAAATCTCTCTGTGCAGTGTGGGAGGTTCATATTTCAGTCTGTCTTTCAGGATTAGGTGGATAAGGTGGGTAGTAGAAGATTTCTGAAGTTATTATATGTTTGATGAATTATACCATAACATTTCTAACGACACTGTTCTTCTGCAAAGAAGTGGTTCTTCTTTGCAGTGGGTGGTAGGAATCACTCTAAAGAATAAGTTCCCCAATACAGAGGCTATATATGAAAGTATAAAGGAACACGCCTGCATAGAGAGAGAAGATTTTCTCTGAGATCAGAAAGCTCACATCTAGTAGCAGATTTCAGTTTTAGCGACAATGGTAAAAGACAGCACAAACAAGAACTGAAACATCATGAAATCTGTGAGGACATAATTTGTAATTTGACTTTTCCTTCATACAACACTAAAGAATATAAAAAGCCTACCTACTTCTAACCAAGTTGCTTGCTTGTTTGAAAACAGCAGTCGGGATCCAGCTGCTCTTGACTTGTTTTTTTTTGTTGGCTGGAATTCTGAAGTGTTTGTACTGAATACAATATGTATGTATAATCATATCGTATCTTGCCAGTACAGTAAGATAGATGCAGCAGTTCACATTATGAAAAAGAAATTTCAGGAAAAATGTAAGTATCTGACCTTACACTCTAACAAGGAGTTTTAAAAACCTGTGTCTTATTGTTTAAATGAAAGACTTAGCCACTTATCTGCACCTTTACAGACCTAGTCTTCATTTCAGCTATTGTACTGTCTAATTCATTATGTGATCCTTATGGCTGAATACGGCAGGTCAAACCAGTTTCAGGGCACTGTAAGAGGAAAAGAAATGTTAATGTTACTGCTGCTGTGCTGAATTCTTGGGTAGTCTGCACTGTACAATTTATCTGTCTCCTGAGGTAAATTACCTTTTCTAATTTGTTCTGCAGATATAATCATATAAGGTAAGAATGACATCTTAAAGTTCTACTTTTGTTGGAAGGGAAATAAAAACGTATAAAGGTGACATATAATTTCAACCCACTTAATTGTATTAGTTTACACTCTGCCTTACACCGTTTATGCTCTGCTTTATACCCTGCCTTAAGGTAGAAGGCAACCTCTCAAAAGCCCATTCCATCTTATGCAAGGTAGTAATCCATTAGCTGGTAGTGCACAGAAACAGCAATTTTATTGTTCATTTGAGACGGTGATCTACTCAGCAATTAAAACCCCCTCGAGTTGGTAAAAAAAAGAAAACATTGTCTGCCTGAAGATGGCAGTATTTCGTTTGAAAGAAGAAATCCTGCAGGGAGCTAAAACTTGGATCCTGTTTTATTATTCATTGTACCACAACACCTAAGTGACAGGCTGTCAATAATTAAAAGGAGGGTAGGAGAAGAGAGGGCACACGTTTCACAGCCTTCTGACCTGCCATAATTTTTCCTTCTCTCTCAGCATGAAGATTCTCGGTGGGTGTGTAGTAATAATTTATTTACAGGCATCACAACACCTGCATTCCAGTCTCCAGCAACACTTCTACTATGAAATCCTTCACTTCATGTTTTTGTTTTGTTTTGTTTTGTAATAGTTTTCCAATACAGATTTATCCTATAATGAAATCACTGTGCTAAAAGTATCAGCAGTGTGTCACTTCTACTTTACAATATTTTGGTTGTTTGAAAATACATCGAATTTACAGTAATAATTTTGTATATGCATATGTATACGCAACTTAAACGTGGCTACTACCTTAGGAGAAAATAAATTTGATAATTTACTGAGTATTCACTCTAGATTTCTTTTAGTAGTTCACAGAATCATTACAGTTTTCTTCTAGGATTTTTTTTTCTTTATAACATTATAATATGAAAGCCTACTTGTATAAATAACCAAATAAACCAGACCAAATCAAAATAAAAGCTATCTTAATACTTAGGCTGTATTTACTTTCATTGTATCCTTAGAAATCCTGTCTTTATTATGCATAAATACTTTTTTTCACTATCCCAAATAATTTCTTTCACTGGTTTGTATGAGTGTATGGAGATCTTTTGATTGCTCTGATTATAGACTCCACAAGACTGAGGTTCAACGCAAGTCATAAAAGGATATCATAAATACAAGAAATTAGTTTCTGATGACATGGTCACCTATTTATGACAGTTGATTCCAGACTAGAGCTGTGATTACCAAACTGGGTTATGAGACTTGTAAGATCAGAAGAAAGGTGAAACTGGGGCTTGCAGCCAACAGTGGATTCATAAATCCTCTCCTCATCATAACCAGAGATAAACCCTTGTGCCCATAAATGTACGTCTTTGGACCCCGAAATTAGTTGTGTATCTTCTATGGCAGATTTTGGTAACCTGACAGGCGTACATCTAATCCCCAAAAGAGGGGAAGGACAGAGCATGTGACCTTTCATCTTTAAAATATGTGACGCCTTCTGCTTCTCACTTACGATCTATGTAGGAAGTTTGCTCTCTGTCCTGGTTTTGCTTTAAGTTCTTTTAAGATCGCAGACTGTTTGCATCCATTTGATGTACTACTGTGTGCTGAACACATCCCTGTTGTCGTAGTCAGGTATTGTGTGTCAGGAAAGGGGCAATAGCTTTTCAGGACTCTTGCAACTGAAAGTGAACATGAAATGTGACCAAGTATGAATCCGTCAAATTTAGGTCACGTTGAAAGAATTCTCCTTGAAAAAGACTTATGAGCATTTACAGCTGGCAGCTGCCTGCTACCAAGACGTGGTAGGTAACGGTGGAGCACTGCATGTCCACAGTGTGCCATCAAGGGACCGCTTGCTGCAGGACTACAGCTGTGCCCCCTCCCTTTCTTCCGTGTACAGCCGGGTGGCCTGTGGGTGATGCTCCCAGGGTAATGCTCCCAGACGTAACTAAGTCAGCCATGTAGACAAGCCATTTATCTCAGTAATTATTTTCCAAAGCTCAGAGGCCTAAGTGTATATAGCCCCTATAGCCACTAGTTACAGCTAGGAGTTCCTGTAACCAGCACGACACAAAGGAGTGATGAGGGAAGCATAGTGCCTGCAGCTTTCGATGTTCCAGTCTACCTGACTGGTACACATTTACAACTGCACTGAGCAGGGAAAGCTGTTGGCAAGTCCAGAGCCATGCTCTAATTTTGCTCCTGAATATGCAGAAAGATACGAGAATTGTTACCCAGTACACAGATGCTGGGGGATTTTTGTAGGGTATTTTTATTTCATGTTTGTTTGTTTTTTTGGCTGGGGTGAGGGGATCACAGTCATTTCAAGGACAGATAGAAAAAGAAAGGAGGAGCTGTACGGAAAGTTTCTTAATGCATAAAACTATGATGTTTCAAGTAGTTTCTGATTTTAACCAGGGTCATTACTTCTAATCAAGGCTTGTCAGTAAGTTTCACTTCATTTGGTAAAGGACTTGTAATAAAAACAATCACAGTAATGTAAAAATGTTACAGGAGATGAAAGGAAGTTAAAAAAACTGGGAGGTGTTGTGGGGGATGACTGCCAAACAAGATTCATACATGTACTTTAAAGTACAAACAAACAAACAAAGCACTGAACCACATCCCACCCATCCCACAGCACTTCCTCCCATGCATCTCTGAGTAAGATAAGCTGAAACCTGGTTTGCAGGCATGCATAAGCGGGGAACACATACACCTGGTTGTCTAGGTATGGAAGTAGATGGTGAAGCCTTCTGATAAAAACCCACACCAAGAGTCTCTGTATTTTGTGATAGAAATAATTGCGGCAAGCTAAAGAACATTTTGTCTTGAGAACTCATAAGACACTAAGATAGCCCATGATAACCTTCCATGAAGAGAGACATTTCAAGCAAAATTGTAAGAAATCCTTATGGTAGATTTATAAATTACCAACATCATTCATGTCATATTCTCATATTTCCTTGTCTGGACTCTTCCTCATCCCTCCGTCCTCCTCACAAAAGTTTCTGTTTCAAGCAACCAGGAAGCAGAAAGGCTGAAAAACAGATGACTCCCACTGCTGTATTATTCTGACCAGTCAGTGTCTGTCCATTAGGCTGATGGTATAAACTTATAACCTTAGCAGATATATAAACAAAAAATAAATACAATCAAGCATGGCTAAAAGATTTTTGGAAAAGGCGGTCTTTTGCATTGTAGCAACATTTTCAGGCAGTGCCAACTCTCTGCAGTCTCTGCCTTTGAAAAGAAATTGGGGCCTTTGCCAGAATTCATGTTAACTACTGCTGGCAAAAAACTACAGGCAAACTGGCCCTTTATCTGGAAGCAGCAGCTGCAGCACCACATTTCAGAGAAACTGTATCTTTCAGAAACCGCTCAAAATTTCATCACTGTGCTCCCGTAAGAGCAGCTATGTTAAACATTTGTACTCGTGCAAATTGCATATCCCTAAAACTAACGAAATACCGAATAGGCAATAAAGAGTCTGGGAAAAAGAGAGAGTCACCTTCACAGGTTATATGAATGCTCAAAGTAGGTGTTAGGATAGTTTGCATTTCTGTATTTTGTACACAGGACTTATTCCTAAAGAGTGGATGCATATTGAACGAAATGCACAGATCTTCCACCTGTCACCATGGCAGAGAAATGTATGAGATATGTATTGTTAGATAAACTAGCTTTGCTAGAAAAAGAAAGATATTTCTGGGTGCACAAGCCTCTTCAGGTCCTGTGCTGTCCCGTAGCTGAGGGGTGGGAGTGAACAAAGCTGACTGAATTAGAAAATAAGCTTTGCACACTTGATGTGTACATTTTATATTTTTCTACAGGTATGTTTTTAAAGACAGAGATTTTTTTCAAACCACGAATGTTCTGCCTAACCATGAAACTGTCCCAGCTTCTATTTGCAAATTGTACTTACATTGTTGAATGCTGAATGGATAGTCCTGACTTTCCAGTTCTCATCCATGTGCGAAGTCCAGCATAGCTATGCGGGACTAAAGAATATAAGGTCACATCCTGAATTATGTACTGTGACAATTCTGCTGCACTAGAAAATTAAAAGAAGAGTCCTGCTGCAAAAGCGCAACAAGTGTGCAGGAAGTGCTGGAGACAGCTGTGGGTAGCCCTTTGTCTCCAGTGCTCAATGCAAGACTTAAAAAATTGGCTGCTGCTTTGCTCTCCCTATGCATTTGTACAACAATTTCTGGCATACGGGCATGGAGTGAGAAGATCCTCTGATGTAACTGGCTGGCCTGAGCTGTTGACAGGTTAAATGCAATCCCAGACTGAGAGAAAGCCCATAATGCTGGTTTCAAGGAAGTGAGCAGAGACAGGGTCGTTTCTCCCCTGTGTATAAATGTTGTGTAAAAGAGGTGCTCTTTTTGCTGCTTAAGCTCAATTTCTCCGACAGAGACTTAATGTGCAGTTTGCATGCTCGTGATGAAATACACAGGGACTGCAAAACTGAGGAGAAAAAAGACGTGTGAGACTTCCTCTAGCCTAAAGGAACAGAAAGACAGAAATAAGAGAGCAATTGAAAAGTGTTTCTCTAAGCATTAAAACAGGAAAAGTTTAGCTTGCTTGATACAGGTTTCTTCAGAAAAACAAACAAACAAATAAACAAAAAAGAAAACCCACAACTGTCTGGAAATGTTACATAGAAAATATGATTCTTGCTCTAACTGCTCAAGGTGTTACACAGACCTTGAAAAAGTTCTGTAGGTGCTTAGAGGAGTTAATCTCTCGAAAAGCTGGCTCCAATTGTAGATCTTGATCACCTGGGGAAAAAATTTAGGCTTGAATGAAAAACTCAGATTTCGAAAATCTGTCTTGGGCTTAGAGACCAAGACCTTCAAAGTACCTAGCTAAAACCTTAAAGCTGTTATTTCATGGCGTGAATATACTCAGTATTTTCACCCATATAAAGGAAAGCATACTCTTTTGTCCACCTGAACCCTGGTGGGTGGCATCAGCTTTTTCTTTGGCAAAGTCTACATCTCCTAATACTATTGTTACAATCCATAAAGTACAGTATATTCCTCTTATACTTGCATGTGTGATGTGTAGCACAGTTCACATGTGTGGCCTGCATACGAATATAATTCAGAGAATTCAGGGAGAGGTGGCTCCATTTTGAAGTACAAATAAAGGACAGTGTGGCATGGCCATGGTAGTTGCAGAAAGCTTGATATCATCATAGAAAACCAGTAGCAAAACACCTGCATGTCAATGGTTGCAAGAACTAGAACATATGCTACCTAATTTTGTAGAGTGACATACCTATTCTTCTGAAATTTAATATTAATCAGCATTCAGAAACCTGCAAACTGTTTTGCTATAAAGTGGGATTATTTAGAAATAATTGCACAAATTGCTTGTCACATATGATATTCCTTTGCTGCTTAAGAAGTACTCTCTCAGCTGCAGTTAATTTGGGCAGTAGTGCCTAATATTCATTAATTAAAGATCTATATTCCCTGTGGATTATCCTATGTCTTATTCTTTGCTTTGTACACTGCTGTAAATTTGAATTGGTTATGATTATGTTTTCTGTTAAATATTCAGAATGAAGCTCCTTACTTAAATGCTTTGGTCATGGTCTTGCTGTTTAAAATAAGCTAAAGTCACTTTTTAATATTATTAACATAGAATAAAAGTTGTTCTGTGCTGCCTTATGCTCCTCCAGAATGTTTCATGTAGTGACAAGTCTTTGAAAAGCAAAAAATACCATTTTTAACAGATGCCTCAGGTGTATCAGGGGCTGGCAGTAAATGCTGGGAGTTACATATATGTATGAAATCAAGCGGTATTAATTGTATGAAGCGTAGTTATGCTGAAAGATGTAAGAATGAAAGAGGGACTAGTAGGAACAGCTTGGTGAAGCTACAGTTTTGTTATGAAGACATCTGGACATGAAGACATCATACAGTTAAGATCAAAGGAAAAGCGCACTTGGCCTGCCTTATTTTAACATTTTCTACATCGTCTTAGAGTTAGTCAGATACCTGCTGGTATAGGATTGTCAGTGCTAAGGTGGATGGGCTAGTAGCTTGCGGGATCCATAATACAATACAAGTTGGTCGGTGGTTGTCAAAGAATTGACTGCTAGGTAGCCTTTCTCCTGTGGGAATCTGTGCTGGTGAAAGGAAATGTCAATTAGTCCTACTTACTACTTTTCAAGTCCTCAGATGCAGTAGTAGGGCATGCACAAAGAATTTTTCTCTTTCCTCCATGAGGCGTGTGGAAATAACATTCAAAGCATTTTTTTTTTTCAGAGGAAGAGTATTTTCAGATTAAAAAAAAAAGTGTTTTCTCTCAAGTTAATATAACTAAAATCAGAGGTGCAGATTAAAGTTTTGATCTGAATGTTGTAGAACAGTGAAACACAACTACTTCAGTTTGTTGATGCTCATTTCAGCTGGCACACCACTTGCAGGCACACCACTCCAGCAAGCTGTTAAGCTATGAAACTTGGATATCTTATCAGCAAAAGCATTTTAATGTTTCCATCCAAATCAACTGCTCCCATCAGTTGTTTGCTGATCATTTGATTTGCCTGTTCCCAAGATAACAGGCTTTTCATATTTAATTGTTAAGAATTTTCATACACATTAATGGAGCAGTTTTGGGAAGAGTACAGATGCACTGGAACATGGATTCCTCAGTAATGGTTCCCTAATACTTATCTTCTGGAACTTAATTGAAGAGATAAGCCTCCTATTCTCTTTTGTGTAATCCACTGTTCTCAAACAGCTTTCCTTACGGAAGAGCCTTACTGTTGGCATTGGCAGTCACAGCCATGAGTGAAAGAAAGACAGAGGGGTTTTCTGCTGTCTTAGAATGTCTTAGCCAACACTGAAATAGCAATGGCTTCAAAAGTTCAGGGAGAAAAAAGAATAACGTGAGCCTTTTCCCTGCTTAGTAAGAGAGCTGTAAACAGCAAGCGTGTCTTTTATAGGAGGCAGTGACTTCTAAAGATTAATGAATTCAGATTCACGTTACCATGAAGAGAGAAAAAAACTGTTATCTACATACACAGAAGGGGAATATAAGGCACAGGCAGGATAAGACAGCCTTTTGTAACATAGGAAAGCTGTGGCAGAATTAGAAATAGAATACAAAATTGCCAGTCATTTCCTATGGTCTTACTTACCTCATTTCCCCCATAATCAGGGCTGGGAATGAATTTAGTTCCACATCTTAATATTGGAACCTCACACTGGGGAAGGGGGGGGAAGTGTTCAGCAGTGTTGTGCTTCCCTAAGTAATTATCTCTGAGACAAATCCTAAAACTCTGAAGTGTCTTCAAATGTCTGAAATGATTCAACTTCATTAGGATTAAATGTTCTGAAGAGTTCATGATGCAATGTGCGTGAAATAATTTTCAACTTTGAAGATGAAAAGGGAACAGTTTCCAGTCTGAAGAGATTTATTTTGAGTCTTCAGACAGTTTTATATTATTTCTTGACATACAACTTGAGATCTATCAGTAAAAGCTCAAGAATATAAGAAAAGTGAGTCTTAATTAGCATATAGGTAGAAAATTGTAAACCCATCCTCCTTCCTCATCTGTACTGCATTCAATTTAACAGCATTTTAAAGTCATTACCAGAGTTTAGAATATTTATTTATTTATTTAACTATTTACTTTTACAGTATTATACCCATATATTCCTGCTTTTGGTTCTCAAGCAATACACACAGGATCTGAAAATAGCTCTTGTGGCCACATGAGTCATCTGTCCTTGCAGCCCATGTTGACAGAAAGTGCTATTACGATTTTGTCTTTATCATGTTACTTGCTCCACAGCTTCTTAGAATCAAGTAAAAGTTGGAGGCAGCTTATGGAGAGGGGTAAAACTTTGACAAAACCATTCTAGAAAAGAGTTTGGGAGAGTAATTGTGGTGGGTTGACCTTGCCCAGCTGCCAGATGCCCACCCAGCTGCTCTCTCACTCCCCCTCCTCAACAGGACAGGGGGAAGAAACAAGATGAAAAGCTCATAGGTTGAGATAAGGACAGGGAGATCATTCACCAATTAACGTCATGAGCAAAACAGACTTGACTTGGGGAAAATTAACTTAATTTATTGCCAATTTAAAAAATAGAGTAGAATGGTGAGAAACAAAGACAAAACTATAAACTCCTTCACCATCTTCTTTGTCTCAGGCTCAACATAACTCCTTCAATCCTAACTGCTCTACCGCCTAGACCCCAAGCAGCACAGGCGGACGGGGAATGGGTGTTGTGGTCCGTCCATCACAGCTCCTCTCTGCTGCTCCTTCATCATCACACGCTTCCACTGCTCCAGCACTGGGTCCTTCCCATGGGATGCAGTCCTTCAGAAACTGTTCCTGTGTGGGCTCCTCTCCACAAACTACAGTTCTGGCCTGGAACCTGCTACTATGACGGCTCTCCATGGGCTGCAGCCTCCCTCCTTCAGGCCACACCCAGCTGCTCCACCATGGTCCTCACCACGGGCTGCAGGGGAACCTCTGCTCCGGCGCCTGGAGCACCTCCTGCCCTCCTTCTCTGACCTTGGTGTCTGCAGGGCTGCTTCTCTCACACCATCTCCTCGCTCCTCTCTCCGGCACGCAGCACTTTTTGCCCTTTCTTAAACACGCTTCCCCGAGGCACCAACGGGGTGGCTGCGGGGCCTGGCTGTGCCCTGCGGCGGGGCCGTTGGAGCCGGCTGGAGCCGGCTGTGTCCGGCACGGGGCAGCCCCGGCCTCGCCTCGCGCAGCAGCCCCGCAGCCCCCGGCCAGCGCCAGGGCACCCGCACCCAAGGCAGTGGTACTGTACCTTATAGAGACCCCTATAGTTTTTCTCAAGTTAGAGGTAGCATTGTAAGCTTTGTGGAAATAATACACGAAACTATGATAAATACCACTTACATAGTGAAGGTATTGTTTTATAGTGTGTATACCTGTTTATGAGTATTTCTTGAGCGTATTTAGTACTCTCTATGCCAAGAAAGACAGTAAATCAAACAAGCTATAGCAGAGTATATTACTGTTTTCCAGTCCTCATAGCTACTTGCTTTGGTGGCAAGCAAGATTTTCTTGTATGTTATCAGCGTGGCTGTAGAACTGCTTGTTCGTTCTTTCAGCGTTGTCTGTGTAAATGCTTGACAGCCAGCAGGTTGATCAGGCAGCTGGGCAGAGAAGAAGGAGGTGGCCTCTGCTGCGTCCAGGGCTGCTGTGTGCCTGGAGGTAACATGGGTATTGTCTCTGGGGCAGCCGTGCCAGGAAGGCAGGTCTCTGCTGCCTGGGCTGGGACAGGAGACGAGGAGAAGAACTTACAGGGCAAGGCCCAGCAAGTGGTACAAAAAGGCAGGTAGAAACCCCAGCTTCCACAGGAACTAGGGGTAGTCCAGAGTCCTGAACATCCATGGCAGCTCAGGAGTCCACTAGAAGATTTGGCCTGAAGACCAGCCTGTTCTGTCTTGCCAGGACACTGGACAAAGCAAGGAAGGATCAGTCTATCAGTTCTCTAGTTTCAATCTGTCTCAGTTTTCTCCATGTTTTTTAAAAACTTCATTCGATATTACTCTGCATTCAAATCAAAGGCAACAATAGATATTCAAAGCCACTTGGTGGTACATGTGGAACCATCCCAAAATTCTCATTAAATTGGGGTCCCATTATAAATCCAATTGTACCTTTATAGATAATATACTAGCTGCTTCTGTCATCTTGCTGAGTCACAGTGGTTTCCAAAAAAAAAAAAAAAAAGGAAATAATATTCTTTGCCTAACATGTATTTATTATTTGTAGTCCATTTTCTTAGAACTTTGTACAGCACTTTGAAGAGATTCATTGCTGGGGATAGGGATAGCGTTACTGAATATGAGCTGAAAACAACTGAATAGGATGATCTCATTTTATTTATAGCTTCACAGATGATAGGAGTTAACACCATAGGCCAGGGGCTAATGTCAGATTATTTTCTGCTATGCTCAGTAACTTACAGTGAATTACAGTGGGGACCTATACACTGGACAAACAATAACTCACCTCCTGACTGTCACATTAAGTCTTCTCCTTGTATTACAGCTTTTAAAAAGCTTAATCTGTCCCTAGATGATCAGAAAAAAGTGGAAGGATAGCCAGAACCCCAAACTGAAGTCCTGAAGTCCTAGTTTGAATCCAGGCCCACTGGCCAGAGGTGCTTGGTAACTCCATTACAGACCTATGCATTTTTTTTCTTTTTTTTTTCTTTTTTTTTTTTTTTTAAATTTTCTTTTCTAAGGCATCACTACAGTTAGCAGTGTATGTTACAGTACATCAACATTCCTTGTTGATGTGAACCAGCTTTGATGGTTGGGTCAGCTATGCTCTTTTCCTCCTGCAGTGCAGAATATTTTCTGATGGCAGTACACAGAGGCTCCAGGAGTGTAGCACAAATGAGGCAAACCGAATGAAACAGGAGTGATAAGAACGCCCCAAGCTTTGCAATAGCAGAGGTTTCCTAGGCAAACTGTACTTGCATGGGCCTGCCCAGCAAGCTCTCCTCCGGGTATGACAAGAAAGTGCAAAATACTGCTTTGTTTTCTCTTTGTCACATTAGAAACACTTACTAAATCTCAACTGCAGATCTGGGAATTGGTTTCTTCTCAATATATGAGTTTGCTACATCAACCACAATTCCAAGTGCATCATATTGGATGCAAATATTTTGCCAGGAAAGTGATTTCAACTAAACAGCAACTTGTCATCAAGTTTAGTGTCTCCCACTGTGTTATCATCAGAGCTTATCAGCAGAGATTTGACTTCCACTGAGTTACTGAGATAAATATCAAAATCCTGAGCCAATGTCTCTTTCCTGAGAAAACTGTGTGCCTGGCTCAGAGACCTCACATCTTTGACACCATTTAAGGTCTGCCAGAGAGAACTTTTAATCCAATTGAGTGTTTTTGTAGCTTGCAGTAAGTGTTAGTAGGACATACATAAAGGAATTATGAAGTATTACTGGCAGATGCAATATCGTGCTAAGCAGCTGAAATAGAAGATGGTGTTAAATGAAGTGTCTGTAAATATCCAAGTCTATAGTAATTAATACACTGTCAACCTGTTGGAAAACTTATTTCTGTCACTACTACATGTTTCATCTTACAATGGAATTATTTTGACCAGATTTAATTGTGTTTTGGCCTCTTTCTTTGTATTCTTCAATCATACTATTCTACCTGTCAAGGATTCCAGTCCTGGGAGTAGGTGCAAGTCTATATTTAAATGCCTCTTCCATTCTTAAGGAGTATTACTATTGTGATTATGTTGAATAAAAGCTGTTAATGCTTTCCAACTTTCAACAAATTGCTAGAATGAATATTTGTGGCTTAAAGTTATCCACAGAATTTTCCATTTTACTTTGTTTGGAGTGTTTAATTTTAGTATGCTTCCACTACTTATGTTATAAAAGCCATACCTTCGCATAATGAAGTGACAGGGGTCCCTGTCACGATCTGAATATAGGACTTGAGGAGGCCCAGAATTTTTTGTCCCTGGACTATTGATTTTTTTTTTTAAAATCTTGTTTCCTTGATTGCAGTGGCCATCAATATACATTTCTTCATTAAAAACATGTGTTTCTCTTTTAAGTGTATATTTATTGACATTTAATTTCCATGTTTAATACTTTATTTAAAAGCACATTCACCATTGAAAAATGCTTTATCACCATATCTGCCTTAAATGACTTCTTGCCCAGTGTAACGTGTGTTCACAGAACAATGGATTTTGGTATTCAGTAAAGTATCTTTCAAAAGAATTTCTATTTTTCGTTAGTACTTTTTTTTTTTTAATATAAGAGAGTTCCAAAACATTCAAATAGTAGTTGTTATATGCCTAGTTGTCTTTTAGAATATTCAAAGCTGTGTATTGCATGCTGGCACTGCATCCTGTACATACAAATACAATTAAATGATGGCATCACAGGCAATCACTAATTTTTATCTTTAACTCTGCATTTCTGAATACATATGATAGGGTATTGCCACATGCAAAAGAGATTTTTGGAAAAAGGAAAAAGCCTTATATTTAGAAACTCTCAAACTATTTTATTATTGGCTACATACAAATACTTAGGAAGGACCTCCAGAGTTGTAAAGGTCAACCCTGAACCATATGAAAGGTCCTGTATGTGTGTCTGGGACTGAATCCCGATCTCACTGAAGTGAATCAGAGATTTGTTAGAATTGAACTTCAAATGTTATTTCTTTTCTCTGAGTTTGTTGCATGAAAGAAATCAGGTTCATCTCAAATGCTGCTTATCATTTTAGAGATATGTCAATTTGCAACATCAGCCATAGCCATAAATATAGATTCTATGCTCACTTGAAATTCAATGACAACTGCTTTGTATACAGTGAGCTCAAGGTTAAAGCCATATTCTGTAGTATCAGACATTTAGATGAGGCATGGGAATTTAAAAATGTAAGAGAACGTAAAATGTTCAAGTCCCATGATACAATAATATTGAGCCTTATTCCCAGGAGGTAACCATAATAAAGGTTACAATACCCTACAAATTTGAGGGGGTTTGGATGTTGAGTATGACCATCTTTAATTAGTGATTTTTTTTTTTTT
>VXAL01010526.1:129419-179740 GCA_013399475.1 Chauna torquata | reverse complement strand
AAAAAAAAAAAAAAATCATTAATATTCAAGATAAATATATAATTTGGTGTTATTGAATTCACTCTTTATAATATATCTGTCCTGGACTTTCAGCCTTTGATATAAAATTGAAAAGGAGTAATTTCCTGTAAGAGATCTATTTCCACCTTGGTATGAACAGTAATACATGTTTTACAGAGAACGCATTGATGGTCTAACATCTCGAATAGCAAAACAAGCAGCTGGAATGCAATTTGAACTTGTTTCATCATGTGCAGTAGTGAAAGATCAACATAGTAGTACCTCAGCACTATTCAAGTGTGACTGTGAATAGGTCATTAAACTTAGCTGTAATGTGTTCTGTATTTCCAACCCTCTGGCCAGCAGCGTCCTTTTCAAACTGATTTGGGGGTTTGTCTGTTTACAAAATATACAAAAGCCTTACTGCTCAAGTACTTGATAAATTAACAAAAGGGAGTACTTACACTGGTAGTGAGGAAGAAGCAAGTAACTCGGCATTTTAAACTAAATGGAAGTGACAGTGCAATGATTTTCAGAAACTTCAAGGTGTGAATGTCACTTTAGAAGAAACTGTTGTGGACTATTATTTGCAAAAATTGATATGCCATAGAGTATTTCAAACGTAGATATGTTACAGGAAAGTCACACATTCATTTCTGGAAGAGGTCACATAAACAGGAAATGCAAAGCAAACCCACACAAAACAAAGACCCCCAGAAAAACAACTGAAACCTAACAAGTTGGATCCTTCTTATAAAACCAGGGGGTTCTCTGGTACACACAAAATGTCTTGCAATGTGATTCCACCTGCAGCTCTGCTAGTTTCCTGCCAGCATCAAGCAAGATGAAATAAAAATAGTCTTGAATAGCTTTTTTTTTTTTTTAACAGACAGGCAGACCTACTGCTTATTGACTTGACTTTCTTAAGAGTAAAAAGAAAAAATGAAACACAAAAAATGTATGATTCATGTTAAAAATCTGGCAGCCCTGGTGCATAGCAGACTGGCTGGCACAACAGTTACAGAACATGTTGGCTGCATTCCCTTATCTGCTGAAGCACTCTGTAGTATGCAAACAATAAAAAATGAATTTAAACCAGATAGTGATTTCCACAGGAGAACTTTCATCATGTAAGGGAAATCTCCATTTTGGCTTTGTTTCTCCTCTCAATGGAGAAAAGAAGGTGTATGGGGAAGGCTGGAGATGCATAGGATCCAACAGCCACTGACAGTTGATCCCTTGCACACACAAGCTCCACTAAAATTATGAACTAGATATATTCATACTCTTACTTCACCAGAGGCTTAGTGACAGTGTTACGGGTAGTCACAGGGGGCTTCCTATTGTTCCAATCAAAGCTGCATCATACTGGAAAACTTATTTATTCAGACTTTCTGTTTTATGTATTTAACAAAAGTTCCCAGAAGTTAAAGCAAATGGTCTAAGTTTTTGTTTGCCTTTTTTTTTGTTTACTTTTTTTCCACCTATTTTTTGCAACTTGTTTAGTCAGTCTACTCATCAGAGAAATTGTATCTTTCCACACAAAATACTTCTCAAGGCATTCTCAAGGGGAGGAACAGTTTAGAGGACAGAGGCATTTACTAAGACTTGAGTTCAGATTTCAAAGACAGAATATAAACACCTGGCAAAAAGAAAGGAAGCTCCACAAATCTGCCAAGTTTAAGAAATATGTTGTCCAGCAGATGGTAATTAAGGCCTTTTAAATACAGGTCCCATTTTTCTCACTGGGAACTGTAATTGTAATTCAGCCAGCCAGAACAGTGTGTCCCATCAGAGGGTTTTGTTTTGTTTTGTTTTGTTTCCAACTCGTTTGTGTGGTCTTTTGGGAGGCAGAGCAGATAGCTGTCTGTCAGTAAAAGGTAAAATATAAAAGAACTGGTTTCTTAATATTGCAAGGTTACTTTATAAATGCTCTTTCAGTTTAGCTGATTGTCTCAGGAAGTAATTGCGTCTGAGACAGGAAGAAAAAGTCAGGAGTCCATCACTTTTGAGTATTATAAGTTATTTGTGAGCAGTAATTGTGATTCGCTTACATATCTTGAGATTATTCCTTCTTTGAAAAAAAAAATCACAGAAGAGCTAGCAGTAGTGATCTCAATACAGCGCATAGAGACATCTCTTTAAAACTGGGTAGTCTGTGTGGGCAAGAAGAAATATTAGAAATGAAAATTAAAAGTTGAAATTAAAAGCAAAAGGCTGTTTAACTCTATTTAGTCAACAAGACAATTCTGACTTGAGTAATCACAACAATTTTAATGGTATGCTTCACCCCACAGAGAAAAATCAGGGGCACATACCGTTTATTACATCCTTGAAGTAAAGAAAGTATTTTAGGTAACAGAGGATAGCCTATGAAAAATAGAGATAGATTTCATAAATGATAAATTAATACAGTACAGTGGCTAAGCTTGATGCCTGTCCTATTTAGTAAAAAGGCTTGCAGACATTATATTTTCTGCTAGAACTAAGGAATACAGATTCAGAATCTCTTTGCCATAAAAAATAATGTGTAGCTGTTTAAAATCCTGAAGCAAACATAGCAGATGTATTTTCACATTAATTTGTGCCCTCAGCTGATGTACAACCCCCTTCCATTTGTATTGCAGAGCACTACAAAAGTTTCCGGCAAGTAACTGAAGAACATCCAAAAAGCCACTGAGCAAACAGTATACAAGAATCTAAACATAAGCTTGAGAGACATATGCTGAATGGGTAAAGAAACTTTGCCTTCTTACCTGACTGAACAAGTATATTGTTTGCTAATTATTACATGAAATGTTTCCAATGGACAGACTATGACTAAAACTGAGTAGCGGTACATTTACAAACTGTCCTTTAACTTCACCTGTCCTCCATTCCAGGTGATCATCTAAGATTGCTGAGAGAATTGTCTCACTTAGTTAGACTGCTGATCTCACCGACACTGGCACTCTAACTCCTCTACTCATCCCACCCATTTTTAACTTCCTAACATTTTGGAACCCAAAAAAGGGTACCAGGCTCACTTACTGCAAGTCTTGCAGTTGTGTTTGGGGTTTGATATGATGGTATGCTTTAAAAGGTACATGGAATATTATAAATTTCTTATGTCAATTTACAAAAACTAAATCATTCTCAAAGGGTACTAGCCTGTAGACAGCACCTAGCCCTAGGACAGCTGCATATGTAGGACAGCAAAGTGCCCACCAAACTGTCACTGTAGGAGATTAAATCTCAGACCTGCAGCTTATATTATTGGAACTTCTGTTTTGCTTCCTGCTATCTGCAGAAGTTAATGAGGCCTAAGTTTCATCTAGTAAGTAAAGCTGTATGTTAAAGCTCTGGTCTGTTTCTGCCCAAACTGTGGGAACAGCTGAGGTCAGGTCTCAGATAACCTGTTCCAAAATTCAGATTTATATAAAATCTTCTTAAAGGCCATCTGAAATCATAGGGGACTCTCCTTTAAACTTCAAAAGTCATCAGGCACCAACAGTTCTTGCTATTAGATTGCAGAATAAACATATAGTTTGCTAAGTGGTTTACTTCTTAAATTGTACCACTCACAGCCAGTGAGGCTCTGATATGGAGCTTTCTAATGGGAAACTCAGTAAATTTCAGGTTTTAGAACAGAAGGTAATTCAGATTTCAAAGCAAGAACCTCTTTATTTTTCTTTGAGGGGCAATGAGGCAAGGGGAGATTAACTGGAAATAAACTAGCTAAATAAACCAGACTGTGTAATCCTTGGCAAGGAATTGCTATTTTTAGCAAGGCCTTGAATACCTTCTAAACTTCAATACTCTATTTTGAGGTGATAGTGAATCTGAAATAGCTTATTCCTACCACTTTTTCTCTTAAATATAATACTTGGATATTGCAGCCAGATCAAAGCTGGATTACAGTTAGATTTATGGCAGATGTCACTGTGCTAACTCTGGAAGATCTGATTAACATGCATACAGGATTTTGAAGGCACTGTCAATCACATCCAAAAGTAATAAAGCCCCCACCCCCACCCCACTGAACCCAAAATGGCCAGATACCTCAGAATGGTATTGTCACCTTCTTATATTGCTAAGCCTAGGGAAATAAACTTTGCCAGACCAAACTGGCACCATTCAGAGCTAACTCTGGTGTTCTTCACTAGTGGCACCAGGTAAAGTAAAATAACTGGGAAAGGAAACTAAGTCTGTAAAGGTGAGTAAGTTTCTACAGGCAGCAGAGATGAAAAGATGTTCTTATTTCTACTAAATCAATCTACTTATTTTCAAACTAAATCTGCATCCTCATCTGTTAGATTTTAGGCTTGAAAGTAGTGATAGGTGAATGGAAAGTTCTCCACATATGCTGCAGGGCTTTGGAGAGCTACGTGTACTTCCACCAGTTCCTTAGGTGCAAACACTTTCTTCATCCATATTCTTGACCAATGGATTGTTCATTTCCAAAGTAGACAGCTTTTGGAAGCCAAGGAAGATGTTGTTTATGCTAGTATGCTTTGAGAAAGAGGAAAATGAAGCTTTCTGCTGGTAAAATATTCTTAGATTCTTTCACTTATTTTTTTAACCAGCCTTCTCAAATCTTACTCCTTACGGTGAAACCTATCCAGAGAGGGTGAGTTTGTGTTAAACTTGAGCATCCCATGACAAATTTGTTAGAACATGAGCAATATAATTCATAAATAGTAGAAGACAAACCTAGGAACAATATATATGACTCCCTGTTCATACAGTTCCTGCAGTCCAATAAAACAAACAAACAAAAACCAAAACAAAACAAAAAAACAGTCAATTTTCTTGCATATGGCAATGTAAATTTTACCACAAGTAATTAAAATATTGAAGTTCATATTCTCTATTTTCCGATGCATATGCACAAGACTAATAATATGTGACAACTAATATTTGCCCAGCTAGGCAGAGACTTATGGAGGGCATTTTCATTTCTGAACTTTTCTTTTTCCTCTCATCCAGTTTTACTAAGCTATCTCAAAAAAAAAGTTAATGATACTTTTGCATGATATCCAGATAAGCTTTTGAAGATCAAGAATTAAATAAGATAAATACAATGTTCAGATTGAAACTACTACACACGTTTGCTTCTCTTTGTCACGTTTATATGTTCTCTGCACAGACAGGAGAGGAAAGCTCATTAGCAAAAAGCAATTGCTTACAAACAAACCCCACTTTAAAAACTGTGGAGCAGAGAAGTAGTTTCACATATTATTAGATTCTGCCTAACTCAGGTTGAAAACATAGATAAAATTAAAATTCCCTCTTGGCAAAGTACTGGCTTTTAAAGGCAAACCAGGTATCCATTGTCAATTTTTAGTGCAATTGACTTGAATTCTAGAAAAACTAGTGCTATTCATATCTACCAAGTTATAAAAGCCTTTAAGGTTTAGTGATATTCCATCCTCACATTTCAGGTTTAGCAGGAGGTTAATTATACACAGTTTCAACACTGCTGTGTTGCTTTAGGGCATAGCACAACAGGGCAGTTTTTAGCTACTTATGAACTTAGAAACCCTAAGAGATACCAGCTTGAGACTTAAGTCAAGTTGAAATTGTCTTTTTTTCCTGCACATTTAGAAAATATAGTGAAATTCTGTTCCACAGTATAAAATAACTGGACAAACTTTTGTCAGTGATGTGCTGCTTAAGGCCAAAATGGAGACAGTCTTAATCTCTTTTATGTGATGGCTTTTAGGCACAGTGAAAATGATAACATCCAGATGTCCATATCCACCAGGGCTTAGGAAAGTTGCACACCAGTCTGGTTTATCTTGGTCATTACACACCAACTACTGCATTTATGCTTGGACACACAGAAAATTAAGAAAAAGTATGAATTTGTGAAAATCTTTTGCCATTGTAATTTCATGTAAACCCTTTAAGATCAGCATTTTATCACAAAGGGTGAAAAAATTACATAAGGCAGGAAGTCGTTAAGCTCTATATCTGTGAAATGATAACTATATGGCATCAATAAGAAGTGATGTCAATGATGTAAAAAATATGTGTATATATTGCCTCTTCCATACAGTAAAATCCTAATGAGGTCAAAAGACCCTATAACAATACTTTTTTCAGGTCATAGGGATACAAAAGGTTGTTTATATTAATATATCACAGATATCCAGTTAACATGCTATATATTATGCTAGGTGTTAGAACGTCCAGTTATCATGTCCAGATAGGCAGAAAAAATCCTATTTACTTTTATTTCTGTGTTTCCATTTCTTCATTGTGTTCATGTTTTTGTGAGCCTCATCTCTTTTCAGCACTCTTTTTGAGTTCTTCAGCCACTATCCATCATATTTGAGAAGTTGTGGCAGTCCAGTGAAGTTCCCAGTGACTGGAAAAGGGGAAACAACCCCCTTTTTAAAAAGGGAAAAAAGGAAGACCCAGAGGATTACAGGCCAGTCAGTCTCACCTCTGTGCCCAGCAAGATCACAGAGCAGATCCTTCTGGAAACTATGCTAAGGCACATGGAAAATAAGGAGGTGACTGGCGACAGCCAACATGTCTTCACTATGGGCAAATCATGCCTGACAAATGTAATGGCCTTCTACAATGGGGTTACAGCATTGGTGGATAGAGGAAGAGCAATTGATGTTTGCCTGGACTTGTGCAAAGCATTTGGCACTGTCCTACATGACATCCTTGTCTCTAAATTGAAGAGACATGGATTTGATGGATGGACCACTCAGTGGGTAAGAAATTGGCTGAACGTTCACACTCAAACAGTTGCAGTCAATGGCTCAATGTCCAGATGGAGACCAGTGACAAGTGGTGTTCCTCAGGGGTCAGCATTGGGGTCAGTGCTGTTTAACATCTTTGTTGGCAACATGGACAGTGGGATTGAGTGCACCCTCAGCAAGTCTGACAACGACACCAAGCTGGTTGGTGCGGTCGGCACTCTGGAAGGAAGGGATGCCATCCAGAGGGACCTTAACAGGCTTGAGAAGTGGGCCTCTGCGAACCTCATGAAGTTCAACACGGCCAAGTGCAAGGTCCTGCACCTGGGTTGGGGCAATCCCAACTTTTTATCAGGGAGTGTAGTGATAGGACAAGGGGTAATGGCTTTACACTAAAAGAGGGTAGGTTTAGACTAGATATGAGGAAGAAATTCTTTACTCTATGGGTGGCAAAGCACTGGAACAGGTTACCGAGAGAAGCTGTGGATGCCCCATCCCTGGAAGTGTTCAAGGCCAGGTTGGATGGGGCGTTGAACATCCTGGTCAAGTGGAAGGTGTCCCAGCCCATGGCAGGGTTGTTGGAACTCGATTGTCTTTAAGATCCCTTCAACCCAAACCATTCTATGACTCTGATTCTTTTGATCCTGACCTCCACTTAACTGGTATTTCTGAAGTTTGGAAGAGGTAGGGGTACCACAAATAAAACATTTTTGGAAAAGCTGTTCTATGAAATATCATTCTGTCAAGGCAATAGAAGTAGTCTCTGAAATTCAATCTGATCTGACCTCTTCAGCTATTAAAATTCCATTCACTCATGTTTTATCACATCAGCATTCCTATAGATACCACAGAAATGGGTGTGAAATACTCCAGACAACATAATGGGGCAGAGATGGTGCTGAATAGCAGTATGAAAAAACTAGATTTTTGCATAAGCCCAATTAGATAGCTTTTCTTTTCAGTAAGTTTTTCTTTGAAAGTATTCTACCTACATACTTGCACAGTCAAGTCTTATTTATTTGTAGAGAACCAACTCTGGACTGAGATAAAATGGCTGCTAAGTATTTCTGTTTTTTTTTTTTTTTTTACTCAGCCTTTCTAATTAATATCATGTTCACCTCCATTTCTTGTGGGACCATTTGTACAGCAGCAATTTTATTGAAAAAAAACAGGCTAAGACACATGGATCTGAGAGAAGACTTCATATCAGCCATAACTGGGAGATACTAATGATGTAAAGCGCAGTTCAGCAGAACTACAGAGGGGAAGCACCATGGACTACCAGGTAAGGAAGGTAACCACTCTCAAAATACCACAAATGCTAAAAGAGAAATACTCTTCCTTGTGCATCCTCTTATTACACAACCAAAATTTTGTGTTTCCCATGACAGAGCATTGAACATGTAAAATGTTACTGACAGCACAGAAACCTGGATTTGAGCATTGCTATTTCATGAGTATGTGCTATGATCCAGCTATCACCTGTTGCAGATTAAGATGACAAGGCCACCATGACTACAAGGCAAGTTAAGTTCTCTCCTTATTTAGTCTCCTTCATGGAAGAGCTATTGTATTGGGTTTACATGGCAAGGGTTTGGTAGCAGGGGGGCCACAGGGGTAGCCTCTGAGAAGATTCCAGAAGCTGCCCCATGTCAGATAAGAGCCAGCTCCAGCCGGCTCCAAAAGGGACCCAACACTGGCCAGAGCTGAGCCATGAGCGATGCTGGTTGTGCCTCTGGGAGAGCAGAGTTAAGAAAGGGAAAAAACTGCTGGGCAACAGCAGCTGGGAGGGAGAGGAGTGAGGAACAGCCCTGCAGACACCAAGGTCAGTGCAGAAGGAGGGCAGGAGGTGCTCCAGGCACCGGAGCAGAAGTTCCCCTGCGGCCCGTGGTGAGGCCCATGGTGGAGCAGGCTGTCCCCCTGCAGCCCATGGGGTACCACACGGAGCAGATCTCCACGCTGCAGCCCGTGGAGGAGCCCACGCAGGAGCAGGTGGATGAGGCCTGAAGGAGGCTGCAGCCCATGGAGAGCCCCCGCAGGAGCAGGCTCCGGGCCGGAGCTGCAGCCCCTGGAGAGGAGCCCACGCAGGAGTAGGTGATCCGGTGGGAGCTGCCACCCATGGGGGACCCGTGCTGGAGCAGTTTGCTCCTGAAGGATGGACCCCGTGGTACGGACCCATATTGGAGCAGCTCTTGAAGAGCTGCAGCCTGTGGGAAGCCCACGCAGGACCCGTTCGGGAAGGACGGCATCCCGTGGGAGGGACCCCACGCTGGAGCAGGGGCAGAGAGTGACCACGAAGGAGCGGCAGAGACGCAGCGATGTGGGCTGACCGCAGCCCCCATTCCCCGTTCCCCTGCGCTGCTTGGGGGGAGGAGGTAGAAGGGGGTGGATGGGGGGAAGGTGTTTGTAGTTTGCTTTTAGTTTCTCACTGCTCTAGTCCGCTAGTGACAGTAATAAATTATATTAATCTCCCTGTGTTGAGTCTGTTTTGCCTGTGACAGTAATTAGTGAGCAACCTGCTTGTCCTTATCTCAACCCTTCAGCCCTTGTCCATCGTATTTTCTCCCTCTTTTCCTTTGAGAAGGGGAAGTGAGAGGCAGCTGTGGTGGAGTTTGGCTGCTCAGCAGGGTAAAACCACCACAGCTATGAAGAGTGTTAAAGGTAAGGTTTTGGTACAATGTGACATAGAGGTGCCCCAGGATGAAGGCACTTCATCCCAGGTCCTTTTTTATTCAATCGGTTCTCACAGGGGTGCTTGCTGCAGCCCTCCAGGCTCCTCAAGAGGCAAAGAAATGGCTCTACATCAGTGAAAATCTCCTTGATGAAGATGCAGATGACTTTCTACAGAAGTAGTGAAGGTTTACGTTCTCTCGGGTACCTGCCTTCTTAAAAGGTACCCACTCAACGAGATGTTTCTCACTCATCCTCCTCTGTTCTTTAATGTGCCTCCATTACTGTGCATTCTTAAAAATGTGTTGTTTAAAATATTATAATAAAGCAAAATAATTATGTATATATATCATCTGAATATATCATCTGAAGCCCTTACTAAATAAAGTATGTGTATTTAGGCTGAAGGCTTTATTATTTGTTTTTGTTTTTAACAAAATAATGCTTTCAAAATTACAAGGAGAAGAAAGAAACCCTAGGCGTGTAGCTTTATTAAATAATTTGGCTCTTCCAGTTTTTATAAGCTCAGCAACTGGAAATCTCATTTGAATTATTATTTTTTTTATAACTCAGAAATACTGTTATGAAAAATATTACGTGTTTTTCAATACTAATGTGAATTAGGGAATAGCTGAAGTAGCTCAAAAACAATACCACGGAGGCAACTATCCAGTTGTACTCCTGAATCAAATTGCTCCAATTATGAGAGATTTTTAAAGTCTTCATTTTGTCTCAATAGACATACCAAAGCATGAACCACATTTTTAAAAATTATTTTGAACATATCAAATGCATAATCTTGACTGATCTTCTGCATGTTCCAAAATTCTGTTCTGAAAGTAGATTAAATCTTTTAGAATTAATCTATTTTTGAATTCTACTTAATTTATTATCTTTGAAAAATTAGTTTTTAAATTTTGTAACGCATGAATCATGTTACTATAACACATCAAACTGGCATCAGAAGTATTTTTCTGCACTGCATCCCTTTTTTCTTTTAATGTCTCTTTTCTTTTTTTGATTTTTTACATCTCTCTGTTTTCTTTTTTTCCCAAGCTCTGGGGTTTCAGTAGTTTCACTGTAAAAACAAAGACAGTAAAGGAATGGTTTTCTTTATAAGTTGGAATAAGAACCACAACTGAATTACCTATACCACTGCTATTGCCTTAAATCTGTATCCATTAATTGTTTTGTGTTTAAATTTATTAGTGATATTTATTAATCGTCTCTTTCATGTGGATTATATTAAGCAAATGGCTTAATAGCGAGTGGCTTTAACTATTTACAAATGAAATCTATACACTTTATTCCTGGTTACTCCATGGTTATTCATCAGTAACGAGCCCATCAGTATATCCTTCTGGATATATACACAGAACTGCTAGGTAAACAAAAAACAAAAACCCTAAGATATGAAGACTTTGTTTTCCTTTGGTGCGGGTTTCCAGGGAATGAATGTGCAGGCTACCTAGATTTGAGAAAAAAATACAATCTATAAATTTGCCATGCTAAAAACCTTGGAAGGAAATATTATTTATGTAAAAGCACAGCTATGGTTATTCTGGTGTTGTTCTATACAGTTTAAGGGCTGATTCCCAACAATTAACAACAATCTTGTCCCATGTAATTTTTCTCTGTAAATTACTGTTCTTCCTTGTAAATTATAAGCAGACAGCATGGAAAGTGTAACTTATCCAATGTGATATGACGATGGATCATGTTGTCCCAAATGTTCCTTAATGGCATTCCACCATGATAAAAAAATGATTTTCTCTCATTCATGTATGGTGCAGGGACAACTGTGTTTGGAGCTGACGCTTAGCAATTTATTTTTTGAGGCATCCAAACAAGTTTTCCAGTTGACTTGGCTGACTCAATACCCAAGACAAAAGCTTGGAGTTGTGTTTGGAATATGACAGATACTGAAATTTTTAATAGTTTCAGTTTGTCCTCTTTTAGAGTGAAGTCTAATGAGTTTATTTTAAATTAAGCTATATGACAGATTTTAAATTCAAAATAATGTTTAAAAACAATTCTCCTGAAGGATTTAGCAGCTTTTGGAAATTGTTTTCTCTTGCACATGAAGTGAATACACTTGGCTATTTTCACACATAAGGACATATATTAAAGTGAAACTAGTTGTAATTTTCATCAGTCTAGGTATTTGCTCCTCTGTGACCCAGACTTAAAAAAAAACTTGCATTATCAAGCTTGGATACAGACATTTGAAATGCTGTCTTCTTTCAGGATGCTACCTTCTTGATAGTATCTTGAAATCCTATCTTCTATTTCCAATTTCATCTGCTGTGCTTGTTTATTTTTAATAAAGGGCTTTACCTGTTTTTATTACTACTTAATATTTTCTTTTTTTTTCCCCGCCTCAAGTTCTGACTTCTTGTTGCCTTTTCTCTCAGAAAACACTGAACACTTCTGAACAAAGCTGAGAGCTTCCTGGTAACTGATTTCACCATCTCTTCTTCTGAGTAGGCTTTTTAGAAGACATTATTTTTTTCTAGGACAGGCAACTTCAGATTACCTCTCTTGCAGAACTTCCTTCAGTACAGTATTTCAGACGTACCAGGATGGTGCAGAGTGGCTGGGCATCCCTGATTTTTCCTGAAGCCTCTGCATTCTCTGACTGAAATGGCAGAGGAGAGTAGACAAGTTATGAGTTGCAAAAGGAACAAAACATTCGCTTTGTCTTTGTTTTGTTGATATTTTAATCAATGGTGTTTCCACTCTGGCACTAAACTTTCCCATCATATCCACATCAAGTTATGAAAAAAAAAAATCACAAAGAGAACCCCTGACTGGTCTACAAAGGCAATTTTATTCTGTAATTAAGCAGTTGAAAACTCAATTTCAACTTGTCAGCATCAACACATACTACGATATGCTTATATTTCTAATTCTTTCCTGCAGATCCTTTTCTTTTCTCAGTGTACTGTGCAGGACTCTTTGCTGCCAGTAAATAACAGGTCAAATGTTCTTTATTGTCCTTCTTGAACAAGATCACAGGGAAGAGAAGACGCCTGTGGGTACAAATCTTCAAACTGAGTACTGCGTGTGTTGCAGATCTGATGGTCCACACAGCCAGAGGTGATTACTCAAAGAAGAGAATAAAACAGAGTAGTAATCACCATTCATTGGTTTAGAAATGTCATGCCAGCCACATTTCAGACATTGTATGGTATTAATACTAATCAGCATACATTAGCAGCCAGACATGTTCACAACTGTTCTAACAGCTGAGTGCCTCCAAGCTAAATTGATTTCATCCCTTAGACACCCATTAACACCTCTGCTTCCCATTTAGATAACAGAACACAGTTGTTCAGGGGTGTTTATGAAACAACATTCATTTGATTGATAAGTGACCTTGACTGAATGAGAATATATGGTTGCTGGAGTATAAAGGATCTCCTCCCTTTCCAACAACCTTCTCAGGGTTACAGGACTCCAAATACTTAGAGAATTCATAGATGCACAGTCAGTAATTATTGACTTACATATATATATATTTATGAGAAGTGTGTTTGGGAGGATTAACTTTTAAATAAAATCTTATGCATGCATCCTAACATTCTAATTGTAGAAAGTGATGAAGAAATCTGAGAATAGTGGTCCGGTTTTAAAAATAAATCAGTGTTTAATTATTTGGTTTTTGTAGCTTAATCTATTTTGAAAAATTCACTGACTCCAGTGGAACATTCTTATTAAGATCAAATGAAATATTGAAGCTTCATATATTGTTAATTTTATAGGGCATATAACCTAGCTATGATTAATTAAGTATATTGGAAACTTATGATACAATGCCAGAAAAAAAAAAAAAATCAGTTTAGTATAAGAAGGCTTTCTAGAGCTGCATTAGCAGAGTTTTTCAATAATAGATTAAACAGACTAAATAATTAAAATGTCATTTGATTGAAATCAGACCATTCTCCTTGTATTTCAGCATTACATCCCGTAACAGGCAAGACTGTCTTTTCAGCTCCAAACACGGAGGCAATCCTTCCTGTTCTGTTCTTTCCGTCAAAGAAAACTTCAGACAGAATTTAAAAGCAAATAACAATTGCTGTCTTGAGTATTTATTTAAGAGCTAAAATAAAAAGCTATGTTCGGTAGTTTCAGGGATGCTTGCCTATGCTGAATCAGATTATTGGGGAGAAACTACTGAAGCACATCTGGCTTTGTTTTGGAGAAGATGCAGCCACTGCTGACTGTCTCAGCCACCACTGATGCAGACTCTAGGTGGATGCTCCTGAAGGCTGGAGCCTGCTCATTCTCTCTGCACAGCTGTGGCTGCTGCTATTGTCTCTGGCAGAGCAGGACACCTGAGCAGCAGCAACTCCATCATAGCAGCCCTGGCATTTTCTGCTGCATTTTCTGAAGTTTCTGTGGCAAGGTAGGATGCACAGGCACTCAGGTGCCCTTCATGTGAGGCTGGATAAAAGCAGCCTGTAGGCCATATCTGGTCCATGAGTCACTAGTTGGTCTTAGTCTGTTAGTTGCTTTGACACGATTAACTGCTTTACAGCCCTTCCTGCTAGAGCTGTTTCACCTTTTGTCATATATTAGAATATTATAAAAATAAATATCAACCAAAATAGAAATTTTCATGTTGCAAGAGCTTACAGGTGTTTTGTGTGCAGCAGTGAAGCCTCAGCAGACGAGGCAGTGGTAAACCCACCCCAGCATACGCCACAAAATTGGCAGGTGCTGATCTTGGCTGGAGGCTACAAAGAGACCAAATGCATTAACTGCCTGGCTCTGAACAGGCACTTGAATGGAAGTCTTCCCCTTTGCAAGACAGCATGTCCATCACTACATTTGTTTTTCCTTTAAAATTTTTAAATGCAAACCCTCATTTAGAAATGTTTTTCTTTTTTCCCCACATTTGCCAGTAACTGTCACAAGCTATTTCCTTTATATAGAACAGCTGTTTATACTCAGTCTTATTTAAGTGAGACACAAATAGAAGCAAAGGCATTCCAGAGCTGGATCATAGTTATTCGCATAGGTTAATTTCAGGTTTTTGGAAGCATGTTTTCTCTGTTCCACTACTTCAACTTTTTCTGTAGTGTTTCTTGTTCTCTCTGCAGCCAGAAGAGAAAAGCTCAATCAGGCATGATCCTCATGATGTGGAGATCATGTCTGTGCCTTTTTTCAGGATATTCTTTACACTGATTAAGGATCTCATGTAGTTCACAGTTCAGCAACCATAGTATATAGTACACTGTTCATCCCTATTAGTGATCAGTGCTCTGTAACCTACATCTTAGGAGTAAGCTGGGTCTGTAAGTAAGCTACTGCCTTTGGGGCCTTTGCAGCAGGACATCTTGTGCTCAGGCTCCGTCAGGGAGCTCATCGCTGGCTGCAGCACGGTGCCAGAGGTTTTCCAGCTTCAAGGTTTGCATGCAGCACCAGGTGTGGGGAGAGACACTATACCAGTGCACTGTGAAGGCAGGAGATGCCAGTGCTGTTCTGGTGCGGGGAGACAGAAGCCAAATGCACCCTTTGTTCATGGCATGAAACTTGACAAGCCTGAGGTAAAGCTGAAGACTTCTGTGAAGAGCAGGATTTAACGCTGAAAATAGTCACGAGAAGCTGTTGAAGTAGGTATGGCTGACGTAGTATAAGGTAATGAACACATGACAAATGTTCTTGTTCAGTTCTGGCAATGTTCAGGAAAAGAGGGGTTAATGGAAACAAGAAAAATACCGGGCTACTTGTGAATAAGATACACGGAGTTGTTAAAAGGGTATCAGCACTACTTTTCCTAATTAGAACAACTGGCAATAGTCCAGGCTTTTGTCTAGCTGCTTGGGTCAAAAGTGTAGAAATTATTTGAATGTAGTATAAAATAAATATCACAGTGGACATTATACTGACTCTAATAACATTTTGACATGTAATGCATCATTATCTCTCATATTAATTTTAAAATGGCACAATACAAAACAACAACAACAACAAACAAACAAACAAAACTGCAGAGCTTTCTCATTGAGTTTAAATGTCCTGCTGTTGGGTTCACAGAATTTTCATTCAACTTTTAATAGTTGATTCTTCCATCATGATCTTTATGCTTTCACCTTTATTGATACTGGAATGGACC
The DNA here is from genome assembly GCA_013399475.1 of Chauna torquata. Taxonomy (NCBI): domain Eukaryota; kingdom Metazoa; phylum Chordata; class Aves; order Anseriformes; family Anhimidae; genus Chauna; species Chauna torquata. The sequence goes on along the minus strand of VXAL01010526.1, from coordinate 164,254 downwards.
TCTTTAAAGCACTAAGAGGAAAGAGAGATGGAAAATCTAAAATATAGCTCAATATATAGAAATAGAATAAATGTAAAATACTTTGTTCACATGTATTATTTGTAGATATTATTTTTTCTGATAACAAAGCTTTCAGGCTGAATTTCAGTTGCCAGAAACACATTCCTATTTCATTTTAGGGTTGGAAAGTTTAAAAAAAAAAGTGAAAGTTAAATGTTTAATTTATGATTATCAGATGCTGTAAGTTACTGAATGATAGTTTAGCAACCATTAGATGACTATGATTGCCAATCCAATGATGCAGACATTCAGGATACCCCGCTTACATCTTCTGCAAACAATTCATACTGGTTGCCCAGTTAAAAGAACTGACATCTGTATCCAATCCAACAACAGATGGCATTATTTTTATATTTTTGCCAGCACTGATGTTATATCATATCATAGCAAATCTACAAGCAAAGCATTTAAATTTAAAAAGGTATTGCGAGAGAAGAATGCTGGTGTCTTGAAAAATTAATCATTTTATTATCTTGAATGATGTTTGAGATGAGGAAGAATAAAAGTCTACAGATCCTCTAAGCCCAATTTCAGCATGTGAGCCCCTGGTATGGTAGAAATTCCATACGCTGCATGTGTTTTACTGTAATGTCTACCTCATGAAAATAAAGGACTGTACTCAGCAGTAATAAAATTCTGCATTTGACTTAGCTGCTCCCCATTTCTTGATTCATCTCTACTTCAGCATCACAGAATCCCCCTCCATCCACAACTTTAGTATTGCCAGCACAACCATTTGTGGGGACATCCTATGGAGAAAATCGGGGATCTGACCAAAACAAAAAAAATCACTTGGCAAAACAGCAGTTTCAGAATTCAGACTAGTATCAACGTGCTGTCCTCCTTTCCCAGGTAGTTGTATTTACGCAACAGATGGCATCACTCAGGTTGGAGACAAAGGAATAAGCAACATGAAAACACACAGCTTACAGTGAGATGTATGTTTTTAATCTACCATTTATTAATAAATCATGATTTAAACTTGCAATTTTTTTTTCCTGTAGTCCTGGAGCTTCCCAGAACATCCTGGGGGGAATAAGTGAAAAAAATTTCCCTGAATTCATTTGCACCTGAGTTTATTCTTACTCAGCTTCGCCTGCACCAAATTTTCACAGAAAAAGTAATAAAAGGAAGTCATATCTCAGCTTATTTGGGGTTTTGCTCTCTCATGTTTTTTCCTGATCAACTTATTTTTGTCATTCTGGCATAAATCTAAAAGTCAAACAAGAGGTCTGCTCAGTCAGATTGAAGGTTCGAAGCTCAATATCCTACCTGCAATAGTAGCCAAAACCAGATAGCTAGTGAAGAGTATAAAAATACAGTAAAGTGTTCAAAAGTTTTACAGTCATTGAAGCATTTACTCATTAAGGTAAATAGGGCAAATCCCATTGGATATTCCAAAGGGATTCATCCTCATTCACAGAGAGAAAAAGAAAAGAGGCACGTGCCAAGAAATCAGTTGTTCTAGGCCTGTACTGTAATACATTGCTCCATGCAGGCAGTTCCTTCCAAAAGCAGGCTGATTCGGTTATGACTGTGATAAAAAGAAGAAGAAGAAGAAGAAGGAGAAGAAGAAGACGACAACAGGGTACTGACCATACAGCATGGATGAAACTAAGACACACAGCTTAGGTGTCCGTGAATAAGTGTGCTCTTTACTTGCCCAGAAAGGAGAACAAGAAGTGTCTGGAGAGTGCTTAATCCCTACGTAATAAAGAACTTGGGGAGTTCCTGCTAGGCAGGACCAGGTTAGCCTGATGCGACAATTTGGCAGGAAGGATGGCATGACTTATGTGAGAAAAATTTACTATACATTGTAAACTCAAACAAGTTTTTGTTTTGTGTGTCTTATGATATAAGCTGTCTCGGGCATAAATACTAGACTTTAGAAAAACTCTTATGGAATAACGGAAGGTGGGAGAAAAGAAGGAATACTGTGACTGCCTCATAGGGCAGGGTGACTAAGAAGTCATCCAATAATTAAAATGCCCTGCTCTTTCTGTTTCTAGTAAAACAATAATGTCAGCCCTTTGTATTACCTTACTGTCAGCACTGTCAGCACTGCAAATGTTTGTCAGCCAAAGCCATGTAAATACAAAGGAGCGCATGTATGCTCCATGGCCAACCATATTGGAGAACTGTGCTCCCGAGACAACTGGATCATCTCACTGGTAGAATAATGGCATTTGGAGATTAAAATGACCCAAACTAACTACTATTTACCAACACTGCTGTTGTGGTGTAAGCCCAGTAGGCAGCTGAGCCCCACACAGCCGCTCACTCACCCCCCACCATGGGACAGGGAAAGAATCAGAAGCATAAAAGTGAGAAAACTCACAGGCTGAGGTAATGACAGTTTGACAGGTAAAGCAAAAGCTGAGTGCACAAACAGAGTAAAATAAGGCATTCACTGACTGCTACCCATCAGCAGGCAGATATTCAGCCACTTCCAGGAAAGCAGTGGCCATCACGCATAATGGTTACTTGGACAAAAGCCATCACTCCAAACGTCCCCTCCCTTCCTCCTTCTTTCCCACAGCTTTTATTGCTGAGCACAATGTCATATGGTATGGGACGTCCCTTTGGCCAGTCTAGGTCACCTGTCCTGGCTGTGTCCCCTCCCAGCTCCTTGTGCACCCCCAGCCTCCTCACTGGTGGGGCAACATGAGAAGCTGAGAAGTACTGCTCAGCAACATCTATAACACTGGTGTGTTATCAACACTGTTTTTGTCACAAATCCACAACATAGAACTATACAACACACTATGAAGAAAATTAACTCTATTCCAGCCAAAACCAGCACAACTACACATCTCAAAACCTTTCCAAGTCTATAAAGTACCAGTTTACTAAGAAAATAGGAAGGACTGGCTAAAAGTGGAAGCCACTATGCGAAGCAACGATGATAGTAAGGAATACAGCAGGGACCGTTGCATTCATGATTAATTTTCTTTTTAGACAGTTTCCATGGTCTGTGAAGACTCAATGGTCCTGTGATAGGCAGTCATCAAACTGACAGAAAATCACCAATAAAAAAAAAAAAAAAATCTTCAATATGATGGACCTGTAATTTTTTCCTTTGAGTTCTAGTGGGTTGCTGGTGTGTCCTTTCTGGTGATGAGGATACACTGTGCATACGAAGATCACCTTAACAAACTATGCATGAAATGTTCAACTTCTAGTTCTTGGAGAAGAAAATGTTCTCTGAGAAGTCTCTAAATTTCTAGGCACATCACTCCAACAGGAATTAACATAAGTTTCAAAATGTATCCAACCCTTCCCTCCATTTCAGTCTTCAAATGAAAACTATACAGAAAATATAGGCAAAATAATCTCCAATCAAGTATGTTTCAGGTATCCAGAGTCCTTCACTTTTCTCTCTCTCTTTTGAGACAATATGGAAAGCCAGCCAGACAATAGCACCCAATCTCTTCCAGCTCATCTTTCTCAGCCTTTCTTAGGAAATGCCCAGCATCTCTATATTGGGTCTGACAAAGAGGCTCATTGAGCCTGTTATCTTGGTTTTGAGACCTGGTGCTAGAAAGGTTCTATTTATAAGCCTCATACCAAAATACTTCACATCATCTTCATCAGCCCTCAGAATCCAGATTTCAAAGGCAACCTCTATAAGTACTATTCTTTAGGTACCTGTTTTTTAATGTTTTGGAGGGAGTAAATGCGTTTGCTTAGAATTGGTAATTAAAGACTCTCCTAATAGGCTGGCATATTAGTCAATAAATAATAAATAAATAAATAGATAGATAGATAGATAGATAGATAGATAGATTTTTGTTGATTGTGGGAAATGCACTATAAAAACTTACTTCACATCTGATAAACTAAGCACCCCTCAGATAGAAAACAGATTAGGAGCTCTGAAACACGTATCAAGCAGCTGCGGCCATTTATGATTTTACCACTGGCAGTTGTTTGCCACCAAACCTCTGGTAGAAGTCACTTATGTGTAACAAAGCCAACATACTTCACAGTCAGCTGTCCCCAGGTCAGGACCATAATACAACCTACCCTTGCAAGCCAAATTTTCCCCTAAAGGTTTGTCTGTAGGGCAACTGACACTCAAAAATTTACTTCTGTTTTCTGACTCTGTTACTGGACACAATCTCCAGCACAAGCTTGGTTAGACAGCTGGGTAAATAACATCTTAAAGCACTGCAATAAAGTTTGCCAGAGCTTATCTGTCAAAGGCGTTGCAGAAAGTAAATTATCTGTGCATGAAAATCTCTGTCAGTTATTAACTCCCTATTTCAGGGAGAATGTTTTCGCCTCCTTAGGCGTATGATGAAGCAATCCCTGAAGAAGTTACATACTTCGTTTCCTTGGCCAGTGGCAATCTGCTTTTAGATCTCTTCAGAGTCTAAAAAAAAAAAATTTATAAAATTAGAAAGAACAGTTCTATTATGACCACCTTAATTGTCTCAGCAGTTTTTGATACCACTTAACCAAAAAATGATACTGAGATGTTGCTAGTTCTTAAGTTTAAATCACTCTTATCTTTCATTACTGTTTGTAGCTACAAACACAGCTACACCTGTACTCAAATGCCTTTATAAAGAGAGGGAACATGCATCTGCTTGCAAATACTTTTGCAAAGACATGATTGTGGGCAGACCTGCTGGCTGTTCTGTCCTTAAACTTTGCAGATTGCTCTTAAGCGTAGCGTCCCTCTTCCTTCCTTTGAATACAGGATGTTAGTTTGCCTAAATTTAAGCCATTCTGGTTCTTTACTAACTGACATGATAGCATAAGTGATGATAGATAGATAGATACACGTATAAACTGCACTGCAGTTTATAAGCCACTGCAAACTTTTTGTAGCCAGACCCTCACACTGAGTAAATCTTGGCAAAGAGGGAATCCATTTAATTTGACAGATGTGAAACAACACTTATGTTTACAAAGGTTACCTATTTTAAATTGCTTTTTAAAATCCAAACATTTTCTTTTGCAATGCTTGCATGTTTCACAGTTGATGACAGGCCTACAGAGCTGACAAGAGAAAGTAATATTGGACTGTAGGTCTGAGACAAACTAAATTCCAGCTGCATTGTAATGGCCAAGACCTCACATAGATGTTACAATTTTTTAAATTGAAGAATTTTTTTTTTTTTTAATCACAATTATAATTCTATCAGGCAGTTGTTTGCCAGTAAGGTAAAATTTTTGACAGAACCAGAGTGAAATCGCAATGTCTCCAGCCTGCTTTCATACCGGTTTAATAATTAATAAGAAAGGTTTTTGTCCTTAGAATTTAATTGATAATTGATTTAATAAAAACATGTTCTAAAATTTTCAAGCATCATACCTTATTAATTGTTAAACTGATATAAAAGTAGGCTGGAGACTAATTTACAGGTGGTAGGTGAGCAAAATGCCTGTGTCAATAACTTTTTAGAAAGATGAACAGCATAAACAATGGACTCCTGATGCCTTTTATATTTAAAATCCTTAATTTTAAATACACGCAATAGCTAATTCCTGATGGACTTAACTTCTTAACTTTATTAACTTTCAGGTTAGCATGCCATATAAAAAAGACTAATTCAAGTTAGTCTTAAAGGTGAATTGCAAAGCAATTCATATAATTGCAATTCAATAATACACTTCTGATTAATTATTTTGATAAAATGATTATGATGGATCTAAGTGAGTAAGAAGTGGGCATAAAACATGCAGATATATTCTACTCTTCCCTCATTAGGAGTGTTTCTCTTTCTCTCTGAAAGCCCTCTGGAGACTTTCTGGTCTTTGGGACTGTTGGGTATCTCTTCTGCCTTAGGGAGATCTGGATGCACATGTCCCTCATGAGCATATGTATCTTCACCATCAAACTATACCACTAACTTAAGGAAGATTTAGCAGCTTTTATTGCCTTTTTTTGTGATTAAAGCTGGAATCTGTTTAAGTTGTGGCTGAGCTTGGTGAATAAATATCTGGATCAAGTACCACCCCTGCATGGTAGAGAAGTGTTTGGGTCACGGATCTGGAGAGAGCTCTGGCAGTTGACAGGAACAGAGCTGGTCAGCACTGAGAAAGCTGAGCTATATCAGAAGAGTACCCAGAAGTCAACGTTAGGTACCCAGTGCATGGCAGTGTTGGCAACAAAGACCCTTATTGACCTTATGTAAGCCTTGGGATAGATCACAGCTCACCTGGAATTTGGAAGGCTGTAGTTTTAGGTTTAATTGCCTTAGCATGGGAACTACTAAGACTTACAAAACCAAATACATTTGTGAAGTCTCAAGTATATCTTTCTGGACTGAGTAAGTTCTGCTTACACACAAGAGTAAATTAGGTCAATTAGACTGACATTTCCCGTGATAACTCTTCCTTTTTTTTTTCATCTTGCAACTATATATGGTTGTGCAATGAGCTGCTCACCCAGCTCTTTAGTGATATTTAGTGTGCACAGTATTTACACAATGTAGAAAAGACACTGGTATGTGCTTTACTTACTAGAAAGTAATTCAAATGCATTTAACATAATTTGCTTCCAGATTGTAAGTGATTTGAAGTGGGTAATGTCAATTTTGGCATAAAGTAGCACACCCTATTTCTTTCTGAAGAGTCAGTGTTTTCCAAATACATTATGATAACTGTTTTTCAACGTTTTCATGTGAATCATTCCAACACGCTCCATTCATACACTGAAGACTGTAAATTTAGGTACATAACTCTACACAGATACTTCTTCAAAGGAGGAGTTGGTACCTGTTTGTATCATTAGATATCTAGCCACAAAACCAACTGAATATTTAGGATCCTACTACTAGTTAAGGAAATTGATACAAAGCTGAGGCCTTAAACGGGTGTTGGGAGCTTACATATTCTTTTGGATCTCAGATATGCATAGGTTTGGCAGCTTGGTTTTAGTGTTAGATCATTTTTTGAAAAGATACTCAGACTCTCACCCTGTGAAATTTTGAATATTCTACTCACAGTAAATAAACACTGATAAATTCACATGCAATAACTTCCAGCCTCTTCTTTCCAACAAAGATTATCAGTAGAGTGAGAAACTTGAGTATGAATGTCTTTGAGATTCCATAATGTGATAAATAATATTGGTCTTTTCAAAAGTCTATCTAGTTTACTTCAATAACACAGCCAAAGGAAGTGAGAGGCAGCCAGATGGCCAGAACACAGAATCTCATAAGAAAAAAATCAGTGTGAGAAGATTATATAATAGAACAAAGTATTCCTTCTTCATTCAGAATATCCCTTTTTTCCCAAAGGATGGAAAACTGCCAGACTAACCATCTTGCATTAGAAATATCACCGTTTGCAGTAAATGTGAAATGTAGCCAGTTTCAGCCAGTGAGTATTAACCCATCAGCCACTCCAGACTCATCTTCGGTGAACTGAAATGAAGATGAATGCACTGAACTGTAACCCCTTTTTTCCTATATTGAACTGTCCTCGTATTCGCTGACTTCCTACAAGAATGCTTCTCTCTTGAGCTTTATAACCATATCACAACAATCCCCTCACATCTAGGAAAACACTTTCATACTATCTAGTTTAACCAGTCCCATCCACCCAGTTATGAGGCACAGAGAATTGAAACATGGGTCTGCTGAGCTACCTTCTTCTAAATTGAGTGCCTGATATGCTCATTTTTAGAACTGCAAAGTACTTTAAAACATCCAGTACCACATACAAGTCTAGTTCCAAGAAATAGACAAGAAAAATGTATCTTGTCAGCATAAGGAAAGACTTTAGGTTTGCGATAATAACAGAGTACAAAATAAATATAAGCTATAAAAAGCAATCAGGAAACTGAATTTAATGTATTCTTTATCATAGTATCATTGAATGGCTCTTGTTGGAAAGGACCTCTGGAGGTCAACTGGTCCAACCCCCCTGCTCCTAGAGGCCACCTAAAGCAGGCTGCCCAGGACCATGTCCAGACAGCATTTGAGTATTTCCAAGGAGGGTGGTTCCACAACTTCTCTGGGCAACCTATGACAGTGCTCAGGCACCCGCACTGTAAAGAAGTGTTTTGTGATGTTCAGAGGGAAGCTGCAGTGTTCCAGTTTGTGCCCATTACCTCTTGTCCTGTCACTGGGCACCACTGAAAAGAGCTCTTCAAGGATCTGCTTGAAAGAGTCCCATGAGATAAGGCCCTGGAGGAAAGAGGGACCCAAAAAAGTTGGTCAATATTCAGCAATCACCTCCTCCAAGCTCAAGAGAGGTCCATCCAATGAATAGTCAAGCAAAAATGCTAGGAGGCATGTGTGGATGAAAGAGGGGCTCCTGGCCAAACTCAAACACAAAAAGGAAGCATACAGAAGATGGAAGCAGGGAAAGGTAAACTGGGAGGAATACAGAGACATTGTCTGAGCATCCAGGTCTGAGGTTAGGAAAGCCAAACCCCAGCTGGAATGGAATCTGTCCAGGGACGTCAAAGACAATTAGAAGGGCTTCTGTATATACATGGGTGATAAAAGGAAGACTTGGGAAAATATAGGCCCACTGCTGAGGGAGGCAGGGGACCAGGTAACATAGTACAGTGAAAAGATGAGGTACTGAATGCCTTCTTTGCCTCAGTCTTTACCAGCAAGACTGGCCCTCAGGAATCCCAGGCAACAGATACCAGGGTTAAATGCCAGAGCAAGGGAGGTGTACCATTAGTGGAAGATTATAAGGGAATAATTAAGCAAACTGGACATACATACGTCCATGGGCCCTGATGGGATGCACACATGAGCACTGAGAGAGCTGGCACTGTGATGCCACTCTCAGTAATCTATGATCAATCATGGGGACTGGGAAAAGTACCTAAGGACTGGAGGAAAGCAAATGTCAATCCTATCTTCAAGATGGGCAAGAAGGAGGACCTAGGGAGCTACAACCTTGTCAGCCTCACCTCAGTCCCTCGGAAGGTGATAGAGCAGCTAATTCTGGAAACCATTTCCAGGCACAGGAGGAGACAGCATGGTTTCACCAGGGGGAAATTAAGCTTGACCAACTTGGTAAGATTCTACAATGAAGTATGGTGGATGAAGTGACAGCAGTGGCTATTGTCTATCTAAACTTCAGTAAGGCATTTGACGCTGTCTCCCATAAGGTCCTTGTAGAGAAGCTGTTGATGTATGGGATGGGCAGACAGTGAGATGGATCAAAAACTGGCTGAACAGCTGAGCCTAGAGGGTGGTGATCAATGGTGCACAGTCTAGCTGGAGGCCAGTAACTAGCAGAGTGCCCCAGGGGCCAATACTGGGGCCAGATCTGTGAAAACTGCTGCTTCTGTTGGCTGTTCTCTAGGAGCTGTGATCGAGGCCTGGCTCCTACACAGGCGTCTCCTGAGCACCAGCTAACGGAGTGCTTGAACCCCCTAAATAAGGGGGCAACTGCTACAAAGGCCCCAGGCACCCTGGGTCTGGGGTAGCTGACCATCCTCACCAGAAGCTGCTAGAGCTTCCTCAGGCCCATGTCCTTGTGGCTCCCCTTACCTTTCCTGACGTCGCAGCAACAGTAGTTACCCTCAAGTTCCTCAGAGTGTTCCTAGGCATTCCACAATGATCCTGGACCTTGTCCAAGGAAGAACCCAGAGACTGCTGCACAAACCGCTGCCTGTGTTGGCTGCCTCTGTTAGCAGTGCTCTCAGGCTAGTCACTTCAAGATTGAGATATTTCCTTTCAGGTATGGAAAGAAAATATATAAACTCAACAATCAGCATTTTCTGTGTCACTGACACAGTGAAATTACACTCTTCCTTTCTAGTGTAGTAAGCCTGAAGTGGAACTGTATCTTTTTCTTTTTCTTTTTCTCTTTTTCTTTTTTTCTTTTTCTTTTTCTTTTTCTTTTTCTTTTTCTTTTTCTTCTTTTTCTTTTTCTTATTTTTTCTTTTTTTTTTAATAGGAAATTTAGTTTTTCAAATATTTTCATCAACATTTTATCCCAGTATTTCTGTTTTAAGTAGTTGTTTAAAAACTTTGTCATTAACTATGGAAATTATGTATCAAAAAAAAATCTTACAAAGCAGATAAAAATGTTTGCTTCTGGCTCAAAGATTTGAATACGGGGGAAAAAAAAAAGGATGAGTAGTGGATGCCATTAAGACTGCAGTTCTATGGTTCTTTTAGACACACAAGTCCATGTCTTCACTTGTTTCCAACCTTTTCTTCATAAAGTTGTCAGTATTCCTTCAGCAGCTAAGTGGGGAGCCAGACCAAGGAACTGGTGAAACTGAAAACTTATCAAGGAAAAAAAGATACATTTTCAGCCAGATTTATTCCTTAATACTGTTCACTGTGTAGTAATACCTGTTACTAGTGCTTGGATATAACTGCTCCAAAACTAAAAGCTGCCAATTATTAGATGCACCATAATTTTTGTCAGATAGATCTCAATATATTCCTACATTGTTTCCCGTCTTAGCTTCATCATTACAGAATTGATACCCAGTCTGATCTTTTATTAACATGTTGTCAAGGGTGCAACAGTCTCTGCCCAGAAGAGTCTGTTCTTCCCCACTCTGAACCCAAAACAGCCCTAGTTCAGACGAGGGAGATAGAGGAGAGCAAACTGAATTATATAACCCAGTAGCTCCATAGAAAATATTGTTATGATAAGCCCTTTATTTGTAATAGAAACAAACCCATCAAATTCATAGTGCCTTCCATTTAAAGATTTTAAAGTTGTTCAAGAGGTGCCACAATGAGTAACACTATTCGCATTTTGTAGGTAGGAAAATGAGGTATAGAATCTGTAGGTAGTTTGTCCACAGGTCATGTGCCTAGAACACCTCCCAGTCTCATTAATTCTTGCCTTTTAGATTTCAGATCCCATGTTATTAAAGTTTTAGTGCTCCATACTGCAAGACCAAATCAGCTGACCTGCTCTATCCCAAACCAGCAGAACACAAGCACAAAAACCTTGTACCAAGTGTTCATAGTAAGATGCTGTGCTCTACAAATTAGCAGCTTAACACTGCACCAGTTCCAAAATTGGAGTTCACTGTATTATTATGACCTGATCCCTGTTTAAAAATAAATAAAATGCCACTCCGACCCATACAGCTACATAATGATTTAAGAGCAGTAGCAAATCTAGTAAGATTCCCTCAAATTAGCAAGTCAGCTGAAGTGACAACTGATGGATGTACATCCTCAGTAAAAGAGCTGACATCTTTTCTATACCTTCTCATTGCTTTTCCCAGTCTCATCATCTTAGTATTAATATCCAGACTGAACTTTAATCAGTTTGCTCTCAACCATGCCACAGTCTCTGCTAAGCTCTTAATGAGACGCTTGATCACACTGTCTGTGCAGGATGAGCTGTAGATACAAGATGAGTGTATGCAGTTCTCCTGAAAATGTTTCTGCTTGTATTTTCTCACAAACTCCCCTAATTGCAATTCCCTGATACTTACATTGTGCAGCACCATGGCTCAGAATCCCAAAAAGTATCCTTCAGGGTAGAATAACTACAAATCATGTAATGATCATTCACTTGCTTATTTAATAACAAAAATCTATGCAGAAATCCCAACACTGCATGAAGTAGATTTTTAAAGGACGTTTCAATGTCTCAAAATGTATTTAATTTAGTTTTGGCTCTTTTCTGCTTTGGAGGATTCTTGCATCCTACTTTGCTGCAGTAATAGGATTATTGAGTTTAACTGCTTTTGTTGGAAGAGAAACTACATCCACACAGCCAATGATGATAAGATAGAATTGCTGCAGCCTGAGGGGTCTTCCATATATTGTTTCCTACTATGCGTGGGCTGGTGTAATCAGCTCCCATCCTCCAGCAAAATAAAATCAAGAATAGATCAGTGAAAAAGTAGTGAGTAAGAAGCATTCCTAGGTGCCACTTTCACTGCATGCATTAATTCCCCGCCGTGTTTTCCTGTGCTGCTCCTCTTCTAAACGATTTACAGTGTTTTACCATTCTGCTGCTGTTGTTATGCCCACTGACATGCAAAACCATTTTTTGAGACTGAAATAAACCAATGCTACAATGGTGACAGTGGGATTTCTCAGAAAGTTCTGTTTAAGAACTCAGTAATAATACATATCAATGAGTATCTGCAATACATAGTGACTATATATATGTGTATGTATATATATGTATATATACACATGCCTATCCATATTACTATGCAGTATATTTGTTCTTTTCTTCTTGTACTGGGTTCGGGTGGCAAGATTTTGGTAGCAGGGTACTGCAGGAGTGGCCGCTGTGAGAAGAGACCAGGAGCTGCCCCATGTCAGACACATTAGGTTCCAGCCACGCTGACACCTGAAGTTATGCAAAAGGTTGGCACTGGCACAGCACTGGCCAAACCTGAGCCCAGCAGCCATGCTGGGGCACTCTATGATAACAAATTTACAGTGGGACCTACAGTTCATGGAGGGACCCATACTGCAGCAGGTGGATGTGTCTTGAAGGAGGCTGCAGCCCTTGCAGAGCTCACGCAGGAGGAGGCCCCCGGCAAGAACTGCAGCCTTTGGAGAAGAGCCCATGCTGGAGCAGTCCTTTCCTGAAGGACTGCACTCTATGGAGAGGAACCCATGCTGGAGCAGTTCTTGAAGGACTGCATCCCATGGGATGGACCCCCAGCTGGAGCAGGGGAGGAGTGTGAGCAGGAAGGAGCCGCAGAGAGGAGCTGTGATGGACGGACCACAGCCTCCACTCCTGTCCACCTGTGCTTCTCGGGGTGGGAGGAATTAGAAGAGCAAGGTGTGAGGCTGAGCCTGGGAAGAAGGAGGGAGGGCAGGGGCAGGGAAGGCGTTTTCAGTTTTGTTTGTTTCTCACTGTCCTATTCTGTTATTACTTAGCAAAAAATTAAATGAATCTTCCCGAGTCTGTTTTGCCTGTGACGGTTATCAGTGAGCAATCTCGCTATCCTAACCCCGACCCAAGAGCTTTGTCATCTTGTTTCCTCCCACTGTCCTGCTGGGGAGGCGGGGTGAGAGAGCAGCTGGGTGGGCATCTGGCAGACAGTCAAGGTCAACCCACCGCACTTCTGCAGAAAACTAAGTTTTTTTACATTGCTCCAGGAGAGTAATTTGCCTCTGTATCTTCTGCTCTTTTTGCTTCTCCACATTACTCCTAAATCATTTGCTTCCTTCGAACAAACTTTGAATTTTCATGTTCTTAGTCATATTTTTTCGTACGTCTGCTGCTGACATAGCCAGAGCAAATATCAGATGTGTTCTCCTTCTAAAATAACAATGATAATCTCGTTCTAAAATAACTGATCTGGATGCAGGACTCAAATGCATACTACGTAAGTTTGCTGACTACACTAAATTGGGAGGAGCTATTGAGTCCCTTGAAGGTGGAGAGGCCTTGCAGAGAGATCTTGACAAATTAGAGGGCTGGGCAATCCCCAACTGCATGAAGTCCAGCAAGAGCAAGTGCTGGGTTCTGCACCTGGGAAAGGACAACCCTGGCTGTATGTACAGACTGGGGGACGAGAGGCTGGAGAGCAGCCCCGCAGGAAGAGATCTGGGGTTCTGGTCAGCAGCAAGCTGAACATGAGCCAGCAGCATGCCCTGGTGGCCAGGAGGGCCAGCCATGCCCTGGGGTGCATCAGGCACGGCACTGCTGGCCGGGCGAGGGAAGGGATTGTCCCACTCTGCTGTGCCTGGTGCGGCCTCACCTCGAGCACTGTGCGCAGTTCTGGGCACCACAGGGTAAGGAGGACATGAAACTATCAGAGAGTGTCCACAGGAGGGCTACAAAGGTGGTGAAGGGTCCAGAGGGGAAGACGCATGAGGAGCGGCTGAGGTCACTTGGGTTGTTCAGCCCAGAGAAGAGGAGGCTGAGGGGAGGCCTCATGGCGGCCTGCAGCTTCCTCACGAGGGGAGCGGAGGGGCAGGCGCTGATCTCTGCTCTCTGGTGACAGCGACAGGACCCGAGGGAACGGCATGGAGCTGTGACAGGGGAGGGTCAGGCTGGGTGCTAGGGAAAGGTTCTTCACCGAGAGGGTGGTCGGGCCCTGGAACAGGCTCCCCAGGGCAGTGGTCACAGCACCGAGCCTGCCGGAGTTCAAGAAGCGTTTGGACAATGCTCTCAGACACAGGGTCTGATTTTTGAGTGGTCCTGTGCAGAGCCAGGAGTTGTACACAATGATCTTTGTGGGTCCCTTCCAACTCAGGGTATCCTGTGATTCTGATTTTTAAATCATCAAACCATTGAACAGCCCAGGTTGGAAGGGACCTCAAAAGATCATCTGGTCCAAACTTTGAAATCCACTTATATCATGACTTACTTATTAAATGGGTTTTGAGCTGAACCATTGCATATTTTTCTGTGCAGGAAGGAAAAGCAGTTTTGTTATAGTTAATCTTTCATACAGCACCATATATGTTTTATGTGCTGTATAATTATTGCTGTCATTCTGCTGTTATTTACTGGGACTATAATAGAGTTCAAAAGTCCTAACTGAGGTCAGGATCCCATTACACAGCTGCTTCCAAGAGGCAAAAAAACTATACAACCTCTGACCTTGTGAAAACAGTGGAATTCAGCACAATCATAATGTTAACCATATGCATGTTAGACATAGACAAGGAAAACTGTGGATTAAAGAATGGAAATATTGCTACCCCTATTTTGTCCGTAAGGAAGTAAGTCACAGTGAACTTAGGTGATTTATCCAGACCATACCAGAAATTGTGACAGAGCCACATACAATTTTTTCAGTTAGTAGTTTTATGGGTGTTTCTTTTTTGTAAATTCTTTATCAATATACAGAATAAGGTTTAAGATGAAATAGCATAGAAACAATTTTATTTTGAATCATAGTGCATTTAACAGGAGTACAACAAATGGATTTTTGAGCGCACAGAAGTCACTTAAAAAGCAGTACTATCACAATATGGCACAAAAGGATACCTTGTGAGCCGTTTTTTAAAATGAGGTTTTTCTGTGAAATCTAAGACTTGGTTAGGGACCCTCGAGGAGAGAACAGATTGAGTAAGATTATGAGATTGTTGAACAGGCAGAAATGGGCACCTACTGGAAGTGAAAATTCAAAAAGGGAATAAAGCAACAAAACCGGACCTCTTGTGGACTTGAGGGAAAGCACCAGAAAGAGTCAAATCTGCAAAAGAGACAGGAGCTCATGGGATCTTGTTTAGAAATTAAATTAAAGCTTAAAATTTCCAAATCATACAGTTCCTGGACTATCAGCAAATCCCTCACAAATCCTCTTTACTGTCAGTCAATTTAAAGAGGCTATTCCTCTAGCTCAGATCTGAGCTGTCTAAAGACTTGGCTTGAGCTTGAGCCAGGTGAAGATCTGTATGGTGACACGCAGTTCACAGCTTTGCTTCGCATTTTTTGTTTTGTTTTGTTGTTGTTGTTTTTATTTTATTTTTTATTTTTTATTTATTATTTATTTTTTTAAGTCACGTGGAAAAACACAGTTTAAAGTATTACTGGAGTTTCCTACACAAAGCTGTGTAGGAAATACATCCTTCTCGTGTCTGTGCATTATAATTGGGAATCTTTTTTACACAAGATTTGTTCCTTATTCTGTGCCCTCTGGACAGCCTTTATCTGGGGACAAATTAGAATTATACAGAGTAGGATGCTGAATAATCCCTACATCACTTTTGCATAATTTGGAAATGTGCAACCGTGGATGCAATAGAAACTACATCAAAAGAAAGGATGGTCTGAAAATTTAGGGGAATCAAATGGTGTTCTGAATAACTGTTCCTCTCTCTCTGTCATGCATCTGTGTAAGGCTAGACAAATCACTTAAACAGTACTTTCCGCAAGTGGTCACTAGCTCTGTGTTCCTCTTTGTTGCAGCTCCAGGCCCTTGTTGTGATTTGAAAATGTTGAGTACTTACACCTGCAACATAGTCAGCAGTCACTGAACATATACTGTATCATACAGTACGTACTAAACCATCTGAAAAATCAGCTCCTAAGCACCTCAAATTGACTGTCAAAAATAGTGGATATTTTCTAATTTATTCTGTCTCAGTTCCCTCTCTGTCAAATTAGAATAATAATTCCTCTTCAGCCCACAGAAGTGCTGTGAAGATAAATTTATTAAGATTCGTAAAGCACTCAGCCACTACAGTGATGAACACCACAGAAAAGCCCAGGAGGAAATTAAAAATTCTGTCTTCAGAGCAGAACTTAAAAATGTGGCATGGGACCATACGCTGAACAATAACAAAGAAACAAAATGATGAATAGTTACTCACTGAGTGAGCATTATCTCTATATTGTGCACAGCAGGAGACAAGGGTCCGGGGAGGGGGGAAGTGTATGTGATCAGTTAATTAAAACCAGGCTCATAATGCATACCAGAAAATGGGGAATTAAGGGTAGGTGCGCAACCTAATTCTGGCAGTTCCAACATCTGAGTGCTTGACTATAAATACATAGCATTTTTTTTTGTTAATACACATTTTATGTTAATTATGGAAGAAGTTAACAGAGCTCTACCTACCTTAGTTCTTTCCACTGAGATATAATGATAGTGGCCATAGTTTTGTCCATAGTTTTGTAGCTGATCTCCTAATTAAAAAGATTTGGTGCACTCTTTTTCCTTCCTCTCTCAAATAATGTTGACAGCTTCATTGCAATATGTGGGATCCTACCTGAGACTACTGATGTTTTATACACATGATATATAAAGTGAAATGCTGTTGAGATAATCTCAAGAAAAATTAGTTGTACAAATCTAATTCAAATTATATGAATGAAATCTAAAATTTGATAGCTGAGTTATTTGAAGAATATTAATCCTGAGATTGTTAGGCTTAACTACATTAATGGTTTTTTTTTTTTTCAAACCCTCTTGGTTAAAGAAATAAAATACTGCTTACAGCATTTATTAAGTATAAAAACTAGAAAAAAATTAACCTTGGTTTTGCCTTCAAAGGGCACCTTTTAAATCCTGTTGAAATTGCTCTGATTTTCTTATATCTGGGTTGTTGCATCATGCCTTAACAAGTCAGTCAGCAAATTCTCCAAGTTTTTATAGCAAACCACTACATACTCCTGCTTCACAAAAAGCTTTTAATAAAACATGGACTAATGATGCTTCCTAGACATGTGGGATTATGTTTCTTTAGCAATGTATTTCTTCTTTGTTATTATCAAAAAATTATTTAGAAGAGGGAAAAGCTGTCCCCAAGAACTATACAGGAACAAACAGATACAGGGAAGTATTTTTAATGATTATTTTTAGTACATTTTTAAATTTATCCTTGGTTTTGGAGAATACTTTTTTTCTTTNNTTTTGGAGAATTCTTTTTTTCTTTTTTTTTTTCTTTTCTTTCTTTTCTTTTTTTCTTTCCCAAAAATATAAACCTGGAGCCAATTTTCCAGACAGTACTTAACAATCTTAATAGTCTGTAATTTATTATACCTATGGAACAGAAAGCATAGGCAAATTACTAGTGTGTTAGAGAGAAGTACCTTTATAATAGTCTTGTAGTTTTGTATATAACTTCATTTTACAATGAGGGTGAATTGATAAGGTATAAAGTAGATCAAGCTTAATAGTGGTAAGGTATATTTTGATTTATCTACATGAATCTTTTAGGCTTTCTTTCTATTTAGATANAATATAGTAATGAGGAAAATTAATTTAATTGATCAGCATAAAAACTATTTGGTGTTCAGAAATATAAATAGTTACTTAGTAACTATAATGAACACTGCTGCAGTTGGTATTTAGTGGTTGCTGCGCTTAGGGCTCTTCCATTTCTGTGTTTTTTCCACATTGACAAGACTCACATGAATACATAATATGGTTGTAATGGAAGAACAAAATTATAGATATCAAAACTGTAACAGATGTTATAACTCATGGAAATACAGATAAGGGTAAAGTTAAGTAAGTTTGTCTCATTTCACTGGAGAAATGTTCCGTTTTTGAAAGATATCAAGCAGTATTCCTAATTTAGGACAGTATACTAACTTTCACTGAATTACTGGACATCTTTCCAGAAGTGAGGCAAGAATCAGACAGAATGACATCATCAACAAACATAAGATCAGCTGTATGTGTAAAGCTTGAGGGAAAAGTCTGTGCAGAACCAAACAATGAATTGTCTGAACTCATTATCCACGACAAGTACAAACAGACGGGTTGAAGAAGACCCCATGTGACAGTATGCAGCATCTCATTTAGTGCTTAAGGCATCAATTACCATAAAGAGGTTGAAGTTCTCATAATTTGTCTTCATTGCCCTGACAATGGGTTTTAGATTTCCATGCAATTTTAGAAATCCTCTGCTTTAGATAAATCTAAATTCTTTAGAGAGGTAGACAGAAATTTCATCCACTGTCAGCTATTTGCTAAGAAGCTTCACAAAGTCGTAACAGAGGATGAGCTTCAGCATGTGTGAGTCCTTCAGAGATCTTATTGGTCAGTTAAAGGTAACCAAAAGTTTAATCCTTTTTAACATTCTGTGTCAGCTACTCAGATCTGATTTTTTCATCTTGAGCAAAGGGGAGTAGGAGGTTCAGGAGACCTCAGCAGAAACCCTAATCCCTAGTATAATGCTAATTGTTGTGGGTTTTAGGCCACAAGCTTCACTAGTAATAGCTACTGTACTTACTGTAATTGTTCTGTATATCTGATATCTGGGAAACAATGAATAGGCATCTAGAATGATAGACAATCAATATCTCTTCTGCACCTAGATCATAATCTCCTGCTCGTAGAAATTACCTGCTTTTCAAAAAAGGATGACTACACCCATTTGCCATATAAAAATGCCCTGATAATGAGATGTAGAACAAGTTTCAAGACAAAGAAATGGAATATTGGAGATGAAATTTCTCATCTAAAGTGCAACAATACAGCATTGCCTTCACATCCTTCTTAATGCACGCATAAATATCAAGAGATTATATTTTGCTGTAAGCCTGTCTTCCTTCTAAATTGGACAATGAGTCCACATTTGAGTGTTAGAAACAGGTAACTGAACTTGTATGGATCCAGTAATTGTCTTCTGTTTTGTTGCATTTTTAATCAAAAGCCAAACTCCTACAAGCAGACTTGATATTTTTTAAAAAAAAAAAAAAAAGAAAGAAAAGTACCCTAAACTTAAAAGCCGTGGTGAATTCTTTGGTATCCTAAATTACTACCGTGAAAGAAAGAAGCCCAAGTTCTGCAGTCTGAGCTTAAGTCAGCATCACTCAGCTCAACTGGCAAAGCAGCCCAGCTGCTTTGGGAAGAAGCACCGAACACGCACAGGACTGGACAGTACTATCACCCTGAAGTGCAGGTCAAAGGAAACAGAGTGGGGAAGGTCTGAGTGACAGCACTCTTGTTTTTCAAGGTCTGATGGTGAATAAAAGCTAATCAATGTAACTCTGTCCTCTTGTCTATCAGTAAGTTTGAGCAATCATTCAATAAATATTTAAAAATAAATAGCGTGCAAATGTAAGTTCTTTTCCTCCTTCCTCCCAGCTCTGTCTCTAAATGTTATCTGAAGGTGAACAAAAAGGGTAGAAGCATCCTGTCACCAGTGACCTGCAATCTCTACTCTACATTGCCGTAAACTAAATCTTACTATATTTTAAATAAAGTCGTATCATTTTTTTCATGAACCTTCTGTAAGCAATACCATTAAGATGCAGCACATAACTCCGTTATTGAAGTTCAGTCTACATTTTGAACATAAAATGAAGATCCAGTCTTTTATTGTACCTGTTAACTACTGCATATAATCTCCAACTTCATAGCTCTTGATCTTTGAAACTAGAAAAAGCTGGGCTGAGATAGTACAAATAAATATATTAATTTATTTGAAGCACATCAAGGGCTGACACATAAAGCAGGTTATCTGTATCAAATCTTTCTTTATGCCCTTATTCATAAAAATGGAACAACACAAACTCAAAAAAATCCTTACAATTAAATTGGTCTGAGATTTTATGCACAAGTGATAGATAAAATAATTCAGTTGTAAGTCAGCTAATGCATAATTTGATTCTCATGAACGATTAAGTCACAGATAGGTAATTCTTACATGAAGTCATTATGATGAAGAAAATGACACCAATCACTTCCTCTTTCCTTCCAATGTTTCAGCAGAGTATTTGAGAGTTAGTGTTGCATAAAGTTGTATAAGGACATTGCTTCAGTGAGGCCAGGAGTATCAACATTTTTCAGTGATATCTTTCTTCATCTAGTTATCCTTGCTTTTTAAAGCTTCTGTGATCATGGACAATTCTGGGTACCTTGGGCATGCCTGGAAGGGTATTTCCATGGTATTACTAAGGGTCTTCAAGAATGTGGATTGAAGGATTGAATTTGGATTGAATTCTTCCTTCACAAAGCAATAAACTTACTAAAAGCCAAAGGAACAAATAAATAAAGACCAGATTTTCTAGCATCCGCTGGACACTGATCTAAAATATATTCAGTAGATTCAAATGATCCAAATAAACTGACTTTCAAAAGGGCTTACGTCTTGCAAGTTCATTCAAACACATTGTAAGTTGTAGTTTGATTGTGTGAAATTTAAAGCTACTGTACTCACTTTTGGTTTTAAAATAAGCCATTTCAAGATAGATAGAAAACTTTTTAATCAGAATTCTTGTATGTGAGGCTCCTTTACACCAAATTACAAGACCAATAGCATTGTGCTGCTAGTGAAGCAGAACACATACAACATTTCATACCAAAATTTCTTAGTGATGTTTCTAATGCTTACAAAAACTGTCATAAGATACTACACCTGATTGGTATGATGATTCTGTGGAACAGCACACAGATTATATATTTGCTCCAGCAGGGTGCATCCCTTCCCCAAGATCAACAATAGCTGTTATCTAAATCTGTCAGATAACAGGTGGTACCAGAGGAAAACATATATAATTTGATTTCTGAAGTGTAACATGAGGTATACTGTTCTGAATCTGTCAATCAGAGAAGTACAATTTTTCAAAGACACATCTAGAAAAGCAATAAATATTCTCATAACAATGGCTGAAAAGAACTTTTCTTTAAAAAAAAAATAAATCCAGGAGTGACAGGAAATCTAAAAATAACCTAGCAACCGTAAAATACTATTAGTTACAGTAAGACAGTGAACTAACAATTTCATTAGAGCTCAAGAAAATCAGTAGGAATTAAGTACAAATATCAAGCTTGGAAGAAGTGAAGCAAAAGGTAAAAAAAAAAAAAATCCAATAAAGTAGAAAATTAGGGAGAAAAAAAATTTCATAGAATAATTTTCATGATATATCAGCGACTGGAGAAGTTATATAAGGAGAAGGAAACAGACAGCTCTGGTTATGTCATGCCATTGCCTGCATGGGAAAACAATAAACAAATTACAGCTGAAAAATATGCCTTTATCATTGACTGTTAGTAATTCTCAGGTCTTCCTTACCTTTCCAATTCGACTTTAAAGATATTCCTTTTGTATGAGAATTTTTATCAGGATATGTTACTCCTTGCTGGAACTGGCTGTGTGAGAAACAAGAAAGATTCTTTTTATCTTTAGTTTCAGGAGGAATAAAATGAATAGGAAATGAAATGGTATTAGAGATTTTGGAAGGGCTGCTTTGTCTCTGATGTGTTTCTGGTCACATGCTATAGTGCAAAGTTCAAAGGGTACAGCTCCAGGGTACAATTTTTTTAAAATGGGGCACAATGTCTTGGCCTGACAGTTCTTTGTCATTAAAGGATCCCTGATACTTTTTCAAAAGACCCAGTGTTACAAACCATACCAACTGTTTTCCAATTTGGAATATGTGTTTAAAACAGATATTCTTTGCAATTTCAAAACAACTCCATGTAAATTCTTCACATCTTTTCTTGAAGCATTACTGCTATGTGTGTCTCGACCATTTATTTTGCTTAAAAGGAGCCATATGCAAATATTGTCTAAGCAATTCGTAACTATAGACCTCGTTCCTTCAGGCGTAACACAAAAAAACTTCTACAGACAGCTCCTACTCTGCGTTAAGATGGCCTCAGCTAATCTGGTAGCATAAAGAAAGTTTCCTCTTACCTGATACTTCTAGTGCTATGGCACCTTTCTTAACAGTCCCAGTATGTGGCCATGGGAAAAGGGACTTGACAAGAGTATTTACATACTTCAGCCACTGGCTGCTGGAGCAGTCCTATGGAACTGTGACCCAGAAACCTCATTAACAGACGAAGGATAGACTGTAAACACTGCTGACTCAGCTATGTCCAAGCAAAACAGTTTATGATCATCCCTATCATCTCTATTAATATTATTTGCCCTCAGTAGGAAGCCTGTAACACATCAGAGATGCTGAGCATCATAAAATTTGTGTATGACTAATGTTTTATGTAGTACTTAATATCTGGTTATGTGGTATGATTTCTGCTGTCTGAGTAATGATGACATGCCGATGCTCCCCAGTGGCTGCTGAGTCAGCAAATAATGATGAAGGGAATACAGGTAAGTCTTAAGGAACCCACAGCCTGGGAAATATTTAGGGATCATCAGTCTGCAGAGATTATGCTGGCAAGGGCCAAGTTTTAGGTCACTTCAACATGCACAAATCAGTGCCCCTTTTAGAAGAAACATGAAAAGGAGAAACCCTCTTCCCTTTTTCCTGTGCGAGAGATGTGAACGTACCCTTAAACACCATGGGATGCTACTGCAGCTGATGCTAAGCAGCCTTCATCCATAAGCTAAGAGGCCTCATGCATACCAGTTGTGGTGGTTTTACCCAGCTGAGCAGCAGAACTCCACCACAGCTGCTCTCTCACTCCCCCTCCTCAAAGGAACAAGGGGAGAAAATATGATGGAAAAGCGCTCAAGGGTTGAGATAAGGACAAGAATGTTACTCACTAATTACCATCACAGGCAAAACAGACTCAACACAGGGAGATTAATATAATTTATTACTATCACTAGTGGACTAGAGCAGTGAGAAACTAAAAGCAAACTAAAAACACCTTCCCCCATCCACCCTCTTCTACCTCCTCCTCCTGAGCAGCGCAGGGGAACGGGGAATGGGGGCTGCGGTCAGCCCATATCGCTGCGTCTGTGCCGCTCCTTCGTGGTCACTCTGCCCCTGCTCCAGCGTGGGGTCCCTCCCACGGGATGCCGTCCTTCCCAAATGGATCCTGCGTGGGCTTCCCACAGGCTGCAGCTCTTCAAGAGCTGCTCCAATATGGGTCCGTACCACGGGGTCCATCCTTCAGGAGCAAACTGCTCCAGCATGGGTCCCCCACGGGTGGCAGCTCCCACCGGATCACCTGCTCCTGCGTGGGCTCCTCTCCAGGGGCTGCAGCTCCGGCCTGGAGCCTGCTCCTGCAGGGGCTCTCCATGGGCTGCAGCCTCCTTCAGGCCACATCCACCTGCTCCTCCGTGGGCTCCTCCATGGGCTGCAACGTGGAGATCTGCTCCATGTGGTACCCCATGGGCTGCAGGGGGACAGCCTGCTCCACCATGGGCCTCACCACGGGCTGCAGGGGAACTTCTGCTCCGGTGCCTGGAGCACCTCCTGCCCTCCTGCACTGACCTTGGTGCCTGCAGGGCTGTTCCTCACTCCTCTCACTCCCAGCTGCTGTTGTGCAGCAGTTTTTTTCCCTCTCCTAACTCTGCTCTCCCACAGGCACAACCAGCATCACTCAGGGCTTAGCTCTGGCCAGCAGCGGGTCCCTTTTGGAGCCGCCTGGAGCTGGCTCTTATCTGACATGGGGCAGCTTCTGGAATCTTCTCACAGAAGCCACCCCTGTGGCTCCCCTGTTACCAAACCTTTACCATGTAAACCCAATACACCAGTAAATTAAATGTGCCAAGGAAATGTTCCTGAAGATTGAGGCCAACCACCACAAAATGACTGCTGCTATTCTCGTAACAGCAGGTCTAAACAGGGGCTACAAGCAAACCACCTGTTGGAGGAGGGAAAGGCCCCCAAACATGCTAACTCCCAAATCATGCCTAAGAATAATTTTAGGCAATATTAAGCATGGGACAAAAATATGCCCGGAAATATACTAGTAAAAACATATCCTAAGAGTTTGGTAGCCTTACTATTTAGTATCTAAGAAAGTAACCTTTGTGGCTTATCACAAATGACTTCACCAACATATCTGGATTGCATTACTATTACTGTGAGCCAGGAATTGATGACTGAGTGCACATTTTTAATAGCATTTTTGTTTCTGGGGGATGATCAGTGCTACATAAATTTAGGAGACTTTATTACTAGGCATTCCAATCTTAAAAGTACTCTGGAAAGCACTGCATGATTTATGCAGTCTTAATCAAAGATTTATGCCAGAATTCATGGCTATTACCTGGAAGCTTGAGAAGAAAGTTTAAAAAAATTAATGCACAGCTGGAATGTAGGGCAGTAATCCTGCTAAAATAAGAGGTGGATTCTAAGCTAGATTTCATCTAACCTAAATTTAGTCTCTGTAAAAATGCAGGTGGTATTATGTGAAAATTAAAAGAATGGCTACCAATTAAATGAAAAGAAGCTATTTAGTAGGTGAACAGTTGGGCTTTGATATACTTTCAAATTGGTGACCATTTTACAGTTTTATGATCTTATTGCCCATTAAATCTATACTCACTCTCAATTTGTTAATTCACAGTTAGGAAAAGCACTTATGAGTCTGATTATTTTTAATTCAGCTCATCAGATAATGATTTTCAGCTATAGCTGTCTGCTGGTTTCTTCCACAGACAGACTAGGAGAAGTGAAATAAAAAAATTAGATGTACATACCACAAACCTTTGTAGGTCTTCTGGAGAAATGTTACAGACTTTCACAACAGAGAATGAACTTTTCAGCCAGCTCGCTGGTGAGACTCAACATGCATCCAGTTTCTGCCAAGTAAGAAATGAAACAAGATAAGAACAACAAAGGATTTATTCCTGGATTTGATGATAGCTACATCTATAAGCTATCAAGTGAATTTAGAGGTAGGTATAGATAAGACTCTGCAGCTTGCACCTAAGTTATACCAGATTATCTGTAGTGCCATCTGGTGACAGCTGGCCGCATGGAAATTTGAAACTGGACTATTAAATATTCGTATGGTGTTTCAGGATGAATGTGAGAAATATTTTTTGATAGTGCTATTGTTTTAAAAAGCTGAAGAGTGAAAAAAAAAGCAGAAAAGACAGATATTACTGCTCTTATTCAAAGTTAGACAAATGATTTCTGTATTGCAGAAAAAACAGAATTGTGGGGAAAAGAACTTAGCGAACTTAGTAAAGTTTTATTTAATTGCCTACAAAGACCTATCTTAAAATAAACTCATTAGGGTTGCCACAGCAAGTACTCTGAGAGAAGGAAATATCAGGTTCATGATTCTCAAAACTGCTGCTAATGTGTTAACTCTACGTAAGGTCTGCTGGAAAAGACCTGGAGGTCCTGGTGTACAGCAAGCTTAGCATGAGCCAGCTGTGTGGCCTGGCAGCAAAGAAAGTCAGTAGCATCTTGGATATCACTAACACAAGCACAGATCAAGAGAAGTGACAGCTCAGCTTTATACAGAACTTGCTAGAGCACATCTAGAGTACTACTGCATATGGTTTTGGACAGCCAGTACAAGAAACATTTATAAACCAGAGCAGGTCAAGCAGAAGGCCACCAAGAGGGTCTCCATCTCCCCCAAATATGGCTTCTTGATAATGTGCTGTTATGATACTGAGGGCATTAATAGACCTTAATGGCTCTGGTCAGCTTCACGTGGGACCCTCACCCACACAGTACAGCACCCTGACCTGCAGTGGGCAGAGAGGCTCCATTTAAGCTTAGTCCTGGGCTTTGGGTTCTTAGGAGTCATACATAGCTGGCCTCTGGCTACATCTAGCCATAGACCTTACTGATGCTGACCTGTGGGCTGACCTCCTGGCTCCTCACAGATTTGTGAAGCATCCTGGATTTAGGGCTGTCCTTCCTAACTCCTGCAACCCCCACCTGCCCTGCTCCCTCCCTCAGGGTGGTGGGATGGCTGGTGAGGTCCCTGTCTGCCAGCCCTGGGATTCCCCTTGACTCCCTGGTTCCTGGGGAGACACTGGCCCTTAGGTGACAGCTGGCTCTCCTTGTGCTCTGGCACCTGGCTACTCTTAACTACATTTTGAGGTATTCACCTAAAAATGGTTAAATATAGGTGCCTAACTTGGTACTATGGGGACAAGGCATCTAAACTTGTCACATGGTGACAACTACATGTGGGTTCACTGTTCTCCTAATTGTTGTAGAGATGGTTCAAGATAATAATGCTGTCATGTCTTCCTGGAACTGAGACAGAATAATAATATCAGACATTGATGCTTACAAATGCTTATTTGAATAAGCTATAGAAAAGATACCAATGGAAATCTTGGATTATTTGTTTTATTTGAAGATCCATTCTATAGTCTTGTGCAATAAATAAACTCACCATAATGCAACAAGACGAGTCTTCCCACATTCACTGTTTTCAAAGCTGGGCATGTTGTTGCATTTATAAATTATATAAAAAAAGACTCAGATAAAACAAACAGAATGTGTCTTTCAGTGTGCTACCTTGATTATCTAAAAGGATCATAATAAATCAGATCAAAACAATATTTGCTGTCATTGAAAAATATTATTTTTTAGCTAAGCACTAACACTGTTCCAGATATTTAATATAAAATACCCAAGCAATTTCTGTAATTTCATATTTAACAGTAAGTGAGGAATGCTGATAAGCTACAGACATTTTATTCTCTGCACTTACATAAACAAATTTAGTGCAGTTTCTACTAAAATTGTATCAATATAATCTTAGAATGCCTATCAGAGTAGGAAGAAAGCTTGTGTTTTATAACAAATGCTATCATTACATACTGTATGGATAAAACACAGGTGAGGTTAATATTTATTGAACAAAGCAAACTGTTTTCAGAAACATTTCCTTTAAAATATATTTTGCAGACTTTTACATGTAAATAATGAAGTTGAGGCAAGTCAGAAGCTTGTCTTATACTCCTTTGGATTCTAGAGGGCACAATTGATTTACTGTAACTGATTAGACAAGGGCAAAAAAATAAAGCCCACTAATCAATTTGTTACAGCTTTACCTGCAGGTGTTCAAAACTGGAGGATGGATACTTGCCTGTTTTTCACTTGGGGTATATTGCTGCAAGCTGTGGAATTCGTAGTGTTGGGTGTTGGATGTGCTCCCACTCCACTGATGTTGATATACATTGGCATCAGTATACAAGGTATCAATACTTTACAGGGAAGTCTTCCCGCTATGTGGAATAATGATAGCTGTTGCATAAAACTCTTGTTTGGAAATCCTATTGATGGTTTCAGTGCGATTTATGGACCAAAGGACTCATAAAAAAGCATGTATGTACTCACTCATCCTTAAAAGATTGTGTAGGCCTGCCAGGGACTATCTAAACTGTATAACAGTGGTACAGTCTGCTAAAGACTCATTGACTGTCCATAAACACAACGTGTTAGACACCCCAGAAAGCACCAGCTGAACTTCCAGAGCTAGTTCTGGGTATAATTTTAATAATAGCATGTAGTAGTAGAGAAGTTTGCATTAAAACCCGAGAAACCTATTGATTTCCTCCCTCCCTTCTTCGCTCTCTCTCATTTTAGAAATCTTCTAAAGAAGTTCTTGTGTCTCTCCCTAAAAGCTTCCATGGAAATAATGATGAAATTGACTTTTTTTCTTGAGAACTCTGGAGTTGTCTCTTCCTATTCTCCTGCTGTGTGCCTTGCAAGGTACTCTGGTCCCTCCAGGTACTCTTACTAAAAGATACTGAAAAATATTGCCAGACAAGATATTTCTGCTATGAAAAGACACAGGATTTTAATAGGATGTTTCTGACATCAAGGCATAAATAATACTTTAGCTCTTTCCTTGACCTAGGTAGCAAATCCAAAATTTTAAAGTACAGGGTAAGTCATACCCCACCCAGAAATAATAACGAACAAACATAAACAAAACAAAACAAAACAAAAAAAACTACCAAAAAAACAGAACTGAGAAGTACGGAAATAGGAAACTGAGGAAAAGGTTTACACAGGTTTTAATATTACAACTATCCTTGACACCAGACAGAGGTTAAAACAAAAGTAAAGTAACTTAATTCCACAGACAGGTACCTGCAACTTGGTTGTATGGTGTAGGGAGAGACCTAGAGGAAGAGTTGCATCTGTTGGTACAGTAACTCCCAGAAACAGCTCTTTTCATCAATCATCTATGAAGATTTCAAGTCACCCAACCCGCTGTGCTGCTGTGGATACCAGTTTATACACTCTTCATCCTAAATGCCTCTCCTTAAAGGACAGACACAGGAGAGCTGTGTAATCTTATAAACTCTCCCTTCTGTTTCCTGCCTGCCTTCTTGCAGATTCTCAAGGCAATCAAGATGTTGACCTTTATCTTTTCCTAAAGAATTATCTTCTGCTGCTGCTTTCATTTTAGAAAGACTAGTGCCCTTCACCATAGTAGGCATAAACATAAGCTGTTCAGATAGATTAAATCATTGTACTCTGTAAGAAAAATGTTGATGTCTTAAAGCAAAGGCTCAAATTCTAGTTCAGGGATCAACAAGTTCTATCTCAAATATTTTTGTTTGTTTGTTTGCAGGTTTTTATTTATGCTTATCAGTTTTGTTCACAACATAAGCCTACTGCAGTTGTGTCAGCACAACATAGGGGAGTAGCATACTGCAGCATGGGAAAAAGAAGGTGCATTGTGAGAGAGAGGCAGGAATACCTTAAAATGGAGTTTTACTTCAAGGTGGTTTTTTTTTTTTTTTTTTTAACACAACAACTGTTTCATCCATTATACAGCTGTACATACAGTGAAACATATAAAGTAGTTCTGCATGTGTGTTACACTACAGCACTGTCTCCTTCTCAGGGTAGATACGTCAGTGACCAAATACACTGAAAAAGAGAGGATATCCTAACTGTGGCATGGAGGACTAATATGACTTCATCAGGGAGGTAATCCCAGGCTGCTGCTTCAGGAACTGAACTCTTTGGTGGCAGTAACAGACTGAGGTGTTGCCACACTCATCCCCCTTCCCCGACTGCTCACTCCTAGCTTTGTGTGGCTGAGTGTGCTGGACCAACGAGTCATCTGGCTGTGCTGTTAACTGGCAAGAAAATACATCTGGTTTAGAAAAGCATAGCAATATATATAAAAATGTATGTATGTACAGTCTGTTTAAAGTGATAGCAGGACTATTTTTTTAAGCTGAGTCATTTCCTTTATCTATGCCACAGAACAGTTGCATAAACACTCTGTGGGCAGAAGTGACAGAACAGCAAGCTGAAGACTCAGGAGAGGAGTATGTGGTAGTGGAAGTGCTGGTAGAGGGAGCAATACTGACCTAAAGTATTGTACCCAAAGACTTCACGACATGAATTTACTGTCTGAGAGAAAACATCAACAGAAACTTCAGTGTGCTTTTATTTTAGATAGACCAGGTGGTTTCTGCACTCTGTGAATCATAAACACTCATGTTTCTCCAGTCCAGGTAACTAAGCAGCAAGGTAAAAATCCCAGGACTTTCAAGGACAGATACTTAGCTGAGACACTGTTATTATTCATCCAGTTTAAGAGTAATAACTAGCTCTTGAGTCAGCAAGAGAAGGGGAACTTGAAATAATTTTTCACAGCTGATTGCACAATTTTTTTTCAGGAGCAGAACATTCCATATTAGCAATGCTTGCTCCATAGAGCTAGAGGTGGGAAAACAAAAACATGAAAACAGAGCATCAGTCTGCAATATCATCTGATGTACATGATAAAACTGGGGCTTGTCATATTAGGAATGCGGGCCCAGTGTTTGTAATGACTTTAAATAAGCTCTGCAAATAATTTTGAAATTGGCCTAAGTGCACAGGAGTGTATCCATAGGGCTTCTCAGAGCTTTTGTCACCTCGCTTATCACTATTTGGTGCAGTGTATCATTTAGATCCCAGATTTAGACTACAGCTGTGTCTGTTCCAGGAGCTGAGCAGCACATCTGTGACTACCTTTTAGGTTGTAGCCTATGACTCTAATTAATGATAACACCAGTAAATTTATCAGGAATTTAAATAGCTTTAGGAAATCAGAGATTTGAATGCTTGTCCTTAGCTACAGGTTACGTCTGGCTTTCCATTACATGCTTGTTTTCTATTCAGGCATCAGCAAGAATCACCAGGTTCTTTTAAGAGTGAACAATGCCTTCAATTCTCTCCAGTCATTGGTAATATTCCCTTATGACTGTTGAGTTTCTTCAGGTCTTCGAACTAAACAGAACTTTCTGGCTTTTTTTGTTCTGGTGTGGCTAAG
The DNA here is from genome assembly GCA_013399475.1 of Chauna torquata. Lineage (NCBI taxonomy): Eukaryota > Metazoa > Chordata > Aves > Anseriformes > Anhimidae > Chauna > Chauna torquata. Next base: position 133,944 of record VXAL01010526.1, on the reverse strand, counting down.
GCTCCAAGTGTGAACTCTCTCTAGGAAGTTCTGTTGCATATTCCATCTTGCATGCAACTAAAAAATAAACTGTGCATGTGTGCATGTGCACATGTACATGTGCCTGCCTAAATGTATATGCATATACACGCATATGGAAATATGTCATATTTATGTATATATATGGAAATTTGTCATGTCTATATGTCATGTACATATACATGACAGATGTTTCCTTCTGCTGATCCCATCATCTTCTGTTCAGCCACCATGCCCTAGAGAGGCAATTATTCAAAGTAATGTATAGATGGATAGAAAAGTAATAGTAGGTACTAGGATTTAGGTGTGCTTATCTGCACCATAGCTTATGATTGGGAAAACCCAGTCAGGTTATTCTAAGGAAATCTCCAGGCACCTTAAATACAAAATGTGTGCCTTTAAATACCACAGTGTAGACTTGAAAAGGGTCTGAAGGCAGCACTACTCAGATCGTGGTGTTGTCATAGCAACAGACATTGAAATTCAAAATATGAAGTACAAAATGGGGGTGGGAGAAAAATAAGGGTAGAGAACAGAAAAATATCAAGTAATCATGAAAATCTTTACAAAGAACATGAAAATTAGCCTTTCATGACCAATGACAGAAATAATTAAAATATGCTTATTCTGCATACTATTATTCGCATTTGTTTACCTTTTCCATATAACAATTTGAAAATGCTTTATAAATATTAACTATCCATGCCTTCTAACATCCCTCAAGGAAAGTATTAAAGTTACTATTTATAGATAGAAATACTGAGGCAGAGAGAGAGAGCTTTGCTCAAGTTCAATGTCTATGGCAGAGGTGAAAAGAAAAAGTTCAGCTGTTTGCTCTGCTCTGCTCTCATATGCTCTTCGTTTTATTGCTTTAACATGCCTGGGTTTAATGATGTTACTCTCTAGATATGTAACAGATGAACCACAGTAATTTTCATGCCTTTTAATAATACTGGTAGTAGCAGTATTCTGTATCTGACACAAAAGCTCCAGTGCTTTTACACTTTTGTTTGTGTAGCTATTTAAATCCTTCTACTGTATTTTGTTATAATAATAGTGACAGTAAATACAGAAAGAATGAGTAAAATGGTAGACTTCATTTTTTTCCCTGATGTACAATAGTTCAGAAAAAGACACTCATGCATGCCTAACTCATCAAGCAACTGCAGCAAATCTAACTCAACAGGAAATAATTAATATGCTCTTTTTTTGAGAATCAAGGAATCTTATTGTTGGTCAAAAGCCTGAGATTACTGGGGATTTTTTTCTTAAGTTATTATTTTTTTCCCTCACAGACATCTCCTTGCAATATTTTATTCTGAGGATACCTCTGTAACAACTTCCCTGTATTACTGACTTGTGTATAATAGAATTCTTAAGTATATCCAGGAGATTTTTTTTGATGTTGAATTTGCAATGACTTCCACTTTACTCTAGTACTTTGAAGGAGTGATAATAAGGAACTTTCCCTCTCCTTCTTTCCTACATTTATATTTCCCTTCCAGGCATGTAATTTAATTTAAAGTTGCTATCATTCCTGGAGTAATATAATGCCACGGTATCTGTCCCCTAAGAATAACTTCAAGGTTTTTCAACACGAGTATCGGCACTATAAAGCACATAACTTGCATGTTGCATTCAGGAATTTTAGGCAATGAGCCATAAACAAAGAAATTAGATAAAGGTAGAAAAGAAGCATTCAAAATTATGAAAATGTGCTGACTGAACTATGGACTGGCAATGCACCAAAGAGCTGTGGCAAACAAGAACAAAAAGAAAAAGACTCCTGAAACCTAGAGCTTGACTGAGTAGGACAAGGCTGCTATTATTTAAGAAGCAAATCCCCTGGGATTCCTAGGGTCACAATGACCAAAAATTCTCTGGTAATTAGGAAGCTAGCAGATATCAAAGCATGAGTTCACAGAAGATGAGTCATGTGAGAGGTGAAGACAGGCCAAGGATACTAAACTGAATGCTTCATGTATTTTCCTAGACAGCTGTTACTGCTCCAGCTAGTTTGGCCACGAAGTGCTCTGCCTGGTAGGTGTTGAGGTGCTGCACCACAGACCTCACCGTTCGTCCAGGTGCTCACCGAGTTCCTCGGGTGCTGTCTGTATTTTGCAATAAGGTCTGAAGCCATGCTTCACTGCTGCCGTTGTCCATACTAGCAGGTTTAAAGTACTGATGTCAATCGGCTTTGGTTTAGCATGAAACTATAGATTTAACTTGTGTGGGAGCAAAGGGGAGAGGCTGGAAGACAGTTATGTTCAGGGATTTTGAGAGACTGTGCTGAAGCAAAAGCTCTTTCGTTTCCCTGACCCTTTTTTTCTCCTTTGGATAGTTGCAGGACTCGGCTCCTCTGCTTCCAGAGTCAGACCCAGTGGCCCAGGCTCAGGCCAGGCAGGAGTAGGGCAGAGGAGATCACGCATGGGGCTGAGTGGAGGAATGGCTGCAGAACCAGAAGACTGGGCTGGGGATGACAGAAGAGGACTACCATCTGCAATCTGGTAGGAATAAAGTTGTTAATTTTGGCCTTTAATTGCAAGTGCTAATGTACTTCTAATGCTTTTCATATTCAATTATTGCTTGCAATTTCTAAATAAAATTAACAATTTGAATTTCAAACTAGCTTGCATGTGTCTGCACTATACTGCAGTTACTGTAGTATAGGCCTATCCTTTTTTCATATTTATTTAATAAATATGTTAAAGGTTTGGAAATTAAAACTTACTGTAAAAAGGAACAAAGAATCCTTTCTTCCTCAAAAGCCAAGCTAGTTCTTCAGTAGTTTTTCAAAATTCCAAGCAGTAAACTAAAGGAGAGAGGTTTTTTGTTTTTTGTTTTTAACCCTAATACAAGTGTCTACCAGTTTTCATCAGGTTCTAAGCTCTCCAGGACAAGTAAATTACCAAACTATAGACATAATCATAAAAGATCTTGAACCATGTGAAGAGCTTGACTGACAAGTTAGCTGCCGAGTACAATGGGATATGTTTGGATACAGTTGAAACTGGACTGAATAAGGTGGTTTGTATCTGCACTTGTCATAAACCCCTATCATTGATGATTTCTTGTATCAAATTGAGTATTACCATCTAAATTGAGATTTTTATCCCAAATATTACATTGTTGAGAAGTACCCGAAGGTAAAATATATCTTGAAAAAAAAAAAAAGAAAACCACTTTTTACTGCAAATTAAATGGCTTTTGCCTTTTTTCTCCATTTTGTACTTAGTTTTATGCGAACTTGCTTCTAAAAGTAGGTAGGTCTCAATCTTGCAGTGAGATGCATGTGAATGAGGTACAAAGGCAAGGAATTTTCTCAGATGATAGAGAGGTAAATAAAGGAAATTATTTCTATAGGATGTTTCAGGGAAAGAAAAAAGTGAAAATGGCTTACACAGAAGTAGTAAAGTACACATAGCATAGTTTCACTGCTAGTTTTTGTACACAGTGGTCTAAAAATGAATTCTAGCTCAAGAAGCCCTGGTTTGGAATACGATTGCTCTGCCCATGTCCTGTTTTTCTGACTCCATCCTAAACACCAGCTACTGGCTACCACTTCAGAAAGGATTTCTTTGTAACTCTAACCTTTTACAGTGGTTCTTAAGTTCTTCTGTATGTGTTCAACCCATTGTAGTATCAGACCTTGTTACTACTACCACCTAATTAAACTGAACTTGTTTGCTTTAAATACAATCTGTTAAAAAAGACAATATACAACACTTTAATATTCATGAAGTTTCCCCAAACCTCTTAAGTTAGTGTCACAATAATAGCTCAGTTGTTTTTATTTTTATTTTTATTCATTTTTGCTGTTGGTTATTAGCTGTTCCTGATGCTGGCTGCGCTAGGTAACAGAGCACCAGCGTTGTCTGCCCATCAGCTGCACGCCGCCGAGCTGCTTCCCCAGGATTTGCCGTAGTTTGTAGTCGCACACATTTCTTTCACGTTCTCGCCCGCATTTCCAGGACCAGCTACTTGAGCAGAAAAATTACACAAGTATTTTAAACCTGGCGCACAGCGCAGCCTCGTGCTGTAATTACGCAGCGTGCCTCCCCGCCTGCGTCCTCCCGTGACTTCTGAAGGTGGAGGTACGTGCTCGCAAACGCAAGCCCGCTGGCCAAAAGCACGCCGGACGCCGACTTTCCGAGGAGGCTCGGGAGCGCCAGGAGCCACGGCGCAGGCCGAACAGGGCCGACGCGTGCTCGGTAAGGGCAGCACAAACCGGAACGCACCCGGACCAAGGACGCGCTGCGCTGCGGCGCGCCCCCTTCACCGGAGCCACATTTCAAAAGCACCTGTGGGCGCGCACGGGCCAACCATCCGCACGTTCCAGGGACGGCCTCCCTCCCACTCCTTTCCCCCCGCTCCCCGGGAAGCTTTGGCAGCGCGGGCCCGGCCCCGCCCGGCCCGGCCCGGCCCGGCCGCCGCCGGCCGTACAGCAAGATGGCGGAGCCAGGTCACCCCGCCGCCCCTCCGCCCTGGGGAAGGGGGTTCTGTACGG
>VXAL01010526.1:97892-128596 GCA_013399475.1 Chauna torquata | reverse complement strand
GGTGTTCGGAATCCACTCTAAGTAGATAAAGTTTGTGGGTTTGGCATCCGAGGGGGTACTAAATGCCCTTGTGTTTGGTATGCGAGGAAGAAATGTACACAATGGCGTTACACATCCCTTTCTGTGTTCGGGTATGCTTCTGTTTAAATTGAACGTGCACTTTTGGAAGTGACACATCGCATGTGAACACCTATGACTGTTATTCTTTCAAACAAGCCAACCCACTTTCTGTTATTCACTAACGAAGCAAGAAGGAAGCAGTACCTTCCAAACACTTGACACAACTTTTCCCACTTTTTAACAAACCTGCACAAAATGACTCTACCCTACCTTATCACAGCTTCTTTTAAGTAGTTGCAGTGTAAGAAAAACTTCAGTCACATCTGAAACTTTTGATTTAAGATCAAAAGAATTTACTGGGTATTAAGTTAAATGTACCTAGAAAATCATACCTACTAAAGGTGAATTTTCCAGAAGAGATGGCTGGTACAGTTTGCTGCATGTATGTGCTGGTCTTTGGAAGACTTGAGGAGGTGGGAAGCTCATACTTTAAATCTGCTTGCAGTTGAAGCAAATTACAATTGGTAGACGTATTGCAAGTTAAGTTACAGTAATGATTACTGTGAGACAAATGTATGTTTTCTGCTTTAATCAATTCCTTTTTAAGCTGTTGTAGCAAATCATCAGTACTGTTACAAGCTCAAAATGCACACTTGTGCAGTGTTAACCCCAGAGGAGTTGAGCTTTGGGGGAGACTTCTTTGAAGGAAAAGACTGTCTTATATGCACAGGGTTACCTAGTAACTGAGCAAAAGCTTTGCTAATTATCACGAAGATCCTTCCCTGCTTTCCTGCAAGTACAATGTCACGTCACTACTGAATCTCACAAAGGAAAGTTCTTCTCCAGTTGATATATGGACTGCCAGTGTATAGAGTGATCATCTAAAATCACCCTGACAAGACACTTGGAAGTAAACACAGGCTGAAGAAGGGATGGGAGGATTTTAAAGTAGGGTGATGTAAAGGATAAGATACAATGGGTCTTCTGTAAGAGAGGGGAAGGGGTAACGTTTGCTTCACTGGAACAGGAGATTCAACATGGGGAAGCATGAGTGAGCAAGCGACTGTGGCTTGCACTGTAAGCATGTAGTGTAGTCTTATTTCTGTACATGAAAACATTCCGCATTCAGGTTGGCACTTCACCGAGCACAGAGGAGAGGGGTTTTGCTGATACAAGGCAGGTTTATTCTAGACTCCACACTGGGGCAGACATCCCGTGGCCTGTGCTTTGCCAGTGCTGAGACCCCCTCTTCCTGTCCTGGTCACCTTGCTGCCCCTTCTGGATGTTCCTTTGTCCGGGAGGGAGCCGACGGGGTGAAGGAAGGTATGTTGCCGTGTCAGCCTGGAGGCAGAGAAAGCTGGCCGCAAGCCCGGAGTTGCTCCATACAAGGAGATGGGCTAGCTGCATGAGGTCATCACTTCTCAGGGAGGAGGGTTTTTTTTCAGTGTGTGGGAAGTGGGTCTAGCAAAATGCAAGGGGATTCTTCTGCCTGGAGGGGGGCGGGAGAGGAGCTGCAAGAGAATAGCTTAAGTTCTTTCCTGCAGAAAATAAACTGCGTATGTCCTCTTATCTTGAGATAAAGAAAACTGTCCACTTAGTACTGCTTAATTGTGGCTTTCATGTATTTGCGTCATAAAAATGGATTTAAAAAACTTCAGCAAGGGGAGGATTATTATGCAGGAGAGACTTGGAATGGTTGAGTATTCACCATTTTATTAAGGAGTAATAGGATTTAAAATACTGTGTATGTAAATACATGTTTCTGCTATATAACACTTGCATTAGATAACTGCAGCATCTTTGGAAAGATTTATTTTGGAAACTTCTGTTAATAATGAATCTTTGGAATTCATAGCTTTGTTTCTGGGGTTTGAGAGAAGGTGGTTACCTTTATTTTTAAGAGCTTCATGTGGGGTGGTGCACAGTACAGGAAGTTTTGGAAGTACTTAAAAAGCAGTAAGGGTGTATCTAAAATGCCTTTTTTTTTTTTTTTTTAAAGGACAGCTTCATGTGATGGGGAGTTTGGATTCCTGTCATATTTCAGGGCATGACTGCATTTTTTTCTTTTTTTTTAAATTATTTTGACAAATTTAAATGCAGAGTTCAAGTGGATTTCAAGTGTAGCGAGTCTGAAGCAACCAAGATTTTTTCAGTCCTGGGTGTTTCCCTGATGACAATGAATTCCCAATAAATTTACACATAATGCTGTTATTAACCAGAGTGGTTGAGTTGTACTTCATAACATCCTGCTTCTCCTTTGGATCACAGATCGCTGTTTTCTCTACAATCTCCAGTTTCCTTTGCATTGCTCCCTTTCTGCGCTAAAGGGAAGGTACCAAATGGTTTAGCTACAATTTCCAACTTTCTTTCCCACATCGGAGCCTGTTACTAACAGGCGTGCTACGCACGTGTGAGTGACGCAGCCGTGCGTGGAGACAACTCTTTGTGCGCATAGCTGTACTGTGATTTGGTGACTGTTCTCTTGCCAGTGGTACTAGTCTGTCAGAATTCCTCATCTTTGCAACGTATTAATCGGCTTGTATGAACATAGACATGACTAACCACCAGAACTGTGTTGTGAACTTGCACCTTGAGCAGTGAGGATATTTTGCTAGGCTTTCTGATGTGATTGTTTTTTTTTTGTGCTGAGGGGAGAGTTACCACTTGGGCCAAATCTTTCACTTTTTTGTTTGGATGAATGTAGTGTAATAGTAGTAGTTGTATGCTGTGAGACGTTTCTGTGACAGCTCTGTATTGAGACAATCACGTGAAACTTTCAATTGTTAAGGGAAAAATGAAAATATTATTGGGTGAGTACTCTTAATCTGTCCTTTAGGGATGCTTTACAATATTGCTTTCATGGTAATATTGTCCATTTGGAACCCCACTCTCATTAGATGCCAGTAAAGAAAATACTTAATGAGTAACTACTTAATAATTTATTACGTTATGCATTTTTCTGTGTGGTGTACAGATCTTGGTCTGAAGACTGTCCTTTCACAAGGTCTCTTGTAATTTTCATCATTAAATCTTAGTGCCTCCCAACCTTTATTCCATACTGTGGTTTTGGAAGCTATTTATTTTAACAGAAGGAGCTGAGGCATTAAGAAATTAAGCTTAAGCATAAAAATAAATTATCATAATTAAGACCTAATGAAAAATCAATTACCTTTTAAGTAGGTGCAACGTGTGAAAAGTTTGTGAATTGTTTAGTATTATGCAAGAACTCTGGCAGAAGCAGAAATGGAATCCAAAGTAGCATTAAAGTGTATTAATCATGAGTCCTTTATTCCTTGAAATTCCCTGTTTAGAAACTGGGAGACATGAAATTACAGCAATGAGTGTGATGGAGTTGTAAAGATGAGCCCCTCTGACAGAATGCTGAATCATCCCCAGAGCGCTCCAACCTCTGTAATAAATGAGTCAGGCGTTTATGGAGAAAAGCACTATGGAAGTAATTACATGATCACATAATGCATATTCCAAAGAGGGTGGCATTTAGGTTTTCATCCTCAATTTGTGAATCTGTTAATTTCAGTACTTGATTTGTCAGCTTTGCTGCTTTTCTCCAGCTCTCTTTATGCATGACATTTTACTTTAGAAAAACTGGAAAATCTTATTCCATACATTACCAGCATATTGAAACATACATGGTTCGTCATCATATTTACAGTTTTTGCTGGTGAAATTAGAATGACAATAGTAAGTTGTTTTTCTCTGCAAAACAGACTGGACTGGGATGAGTATTCTGAATATTATTATTATAAGTAATAAAGGCAGGAATAATTTTATTGAATGTTTGGTGCTGTAATGCTCAGACAAATAATATATTAATAATGTTTCAGCTGGTGGCAGTTGTTAGCTGATGGACTAGTAAATCACAGAATGTACCCTCGATGAACGTTTGAAAAAATAAAAGTAGGGTCTTAGCATAAACCTGCTTAATCTTTGAATACTTAAAGCTTATCTGCAATGCAATTTTGTGTGCTTTTTTTTTTTATAATGCGGTTAGTGTAGTATTTTGCCACTGAGTCTGTTAAAATACAGCTTTTGTGTATTTTTTTCTTTCTTTTTTTTTTCAGGGAGCATCTGATTTCCTAGTAGTGGTTTCTTCTTTGAAATGTTTGTGAATGTAAGATAGTACCCCCACAGTATTTGTGTCACAAATAAGTTTCAGGAATTCGAGATAAGGGGAGCAGTCAAATAAGGCGGCTAAGTTTTAGCAATGTGACAGCTTGGACAATGCTACCAAACACTGTGAATAAAGGTATTTAAAAACAATTGTCCTATCCCTTCAGCAGACTGTTGTGAGAAATGCATTTGTAGCCAATTTTAAGGAAAATCACTCAGCTTTGGAGCTCCCTTTTACTGATGAAAAGATATAAAGCATGGAAGCAGAAGAACACACACATGCTTTTTGTTGGTGTGAGTGTATTTGCTGTATGTTGAGACTGTGAGTGGTGTGCTTTCTCCGAAGGAGAATATCTTTTCCGTCATTTCCACAATACGTTTATCAGTTAAGAAGATGTGATAACTGAAGTTCAGCAAATCAAAGGAAATGCTTGATTGCCAAATACACAAAAATGTTAGGAGTTGAAATGTGCAGCTGAGAAAGCAAAGAGTTGTAAAGAGTTGAAGGTCTGTAACAAAGATGCAGGAAGGTCTTTTAATACCCAGTTCTGCCTTTTGGACTAGGTCAATGTTGAAATCGGAGTGGGAAATCCCTCATCAGTGAATGTGTTAAGTAAATCTGAAGCTACTAGATTAACGAATTTAATTGGCATCCGGATCATGTAATTTATCCAAATTGTTCTTTTTCTGAGGAGGTAATTACATGTCCTTATTCAGGTCAAAAATCTTGGTTTTATTTGATCCTCGTTTTCCCAAGAGGCCTCTTGATTCTCCATGCTGCATGCCTTCTAACTTTGCTTTTGGTTTGTATTCTGGAGCCAGCTGATACCCTCTGAAGGGAAACCTGCCCACAGCTGATGTGGTTGTTTCCTCCAGGCTCTGCTCCATCCAGTACAGATGCACACTGCAGCAGGTTTGTGTCCTATGCAGAACAGTCTTCCAGAAGTATCCCTGTATGCGTGTCCTCAAACATAAGGCTTCATGTTTACACATAGCATTTAGTGCATACTCTGTGTGTCGTGCTGCTTAAACATTGTTCTGATGGGCTGTGACAGGGTGGTCTCTTGTGTTCTAGTGCTTCATCATCAAAATCCCTCCAGCCAGACTGGGGGAGCCTAGAGGAGGTGTAGGGATTTGCGGTGTGGATGTGGTTAGTCTGCTTTTGGAGGGCAAGAGCTGTGAGCAGGTTAAACACAAGAACATCTTTATCAGTTGATCTGGATTGTGTCTGTAGTATGGTCCATAAAGACATCACAGATTTAGCTATTTTCAAAGCAGAGATTGAACAGATTGTTGTTAATGTTTATTATTACAACAGGGTGGCTTGTGTTCTACTACATAGTTTTTCTCAGATGAAGTTGGGATTTCAGGTTTAAAGATGCAGTTAGTCAGATTCCCTTGAAGTGTCCCAGACTACAGTAAGGCAAGAATTCTCAGAGGAATTTAAATAACTCTTACATACATTGCAAACATTCTTATCTCCACACAATTTCTTTTTTTCTGAAGAATCCCCATGAATGGTTTTATATCCTGAAGAACATTGGCCTCATAAATGAAAAGTTAGCTGCTTGGTATAATTTCTGGTAAGAAGACTTTTGACATGCAGAGAGAGAGACTAGGGTAAAAAAACTAAACTTCTGTTGTAATAAGTTCAGATCATCTGAATCTTATGTATGCAAATAAATTTCCACGTGAAGAGTTCATGAGTATGTGCATTTTTTTTTCGCTCCTGTGCACTTCAGCATGATTTTTGCAGAGACCTCGGGGATTAAACGCCCACAACTTGTTGCTGTTTGTTATAATATCCACTAGTTAAAGCTTGATCCATTTATACATTTTCAGATGAGAATAATACCTTTCAGAATGAGTGTTCTTTATAACTGGGAAGGCTGATGATATCCAAATAAAACTGAACCTTAAAAGGTAGAATAGGCTTTTTCATGTATCTTGAAGAGTTGTATTTGTTATATATTTTTAGAATGTATGTATAAAAATTTGTTATGCATCTGCATTTGCACTGCAAGGCCATTGTTTGAGAAGTTGCAGATGTCTGGTTCAATCATCTGTCTTTCGGGTGACTTGCCTTTATAGTGAGAATAACTTAATCCCATCTAAAAGAAAGAGTCATCACAGTGGGCATATTTCAGGATGTGGAGCATACAAGGGGGGAAAAAGTCATCGAGATGAGGTACAGCAAATAAAAACTTCAGGCAACACCTTTTACTGAACCACACTATATGTTTTATTTCCTGCAGTGAAACGGTCTGGAATATCAGCTATTAGGAAGGGACTCTGTTCTTTCTGGACTCAAGTTCCTCATGGGCTGGTTTTCTGTATTGAATACTATGAGATGGAACTACATTAAATGTGGTATAACGGTGCCAAAGAAATAAGTGACCTGAAGAAGACTGAATGAACTATGAGTTAGCTAGGCAGAGAGTTTAATGAAGCAAAACTATGTAATTAGTTCAATGAAGGAGGAAAGCAGCAGCAACAACCTGATTGCTTTTTGAGTTTCTTTTCAAAGAGTGATAAATAGTTGGAACTAGACTATTTTTCTCCTCAGGAGACCAGTATTGTCATATATTACAGACTAATGGTAGGTTTTTGGTCTAATTGTTTTGGCTGCAGGGAGAAATTCTGGCTGATGTTTGGCCATAGGAAAAATAACAAAATAACTTGGGGCATAACAACCCCATGCAGCGCTAGAGGCTTGGGGAAGAGCAGCTGGAAAGCTCCCCAGCAGGAAAGGACCTGGAGGTGCTGGTCAACAGCCAGCTGAACATGAGCCAGCAGTGTGCCCAGGTGGCCAAGAAGGCCAAGGGCATCGTGGCTGGCAGGACTAGGGAAGTGATTGTCCCCTTGTACACAGCACTGGTGAGACCACACCTCGAATACGGTGTTCAGTTTTGGGCCCCTCACTTTAAGAAGGATACTGAGTTGCTTGAGCATGTGCAGAGAAGAGCAACAAAGCTGGTGAAGGAACTAGAAAACAAGACTTATGAGGAGCAGCTGGAGGAGCTGGGGTTGTTTAGTCTGGAGAAGAGGAGGCTGAGGGGAGACCTCATTACTCTCTACGGCTACCTGAAAGGAGGTTGCAACGATGAGGGTTTCAGTCTCTTTTCTCAGATGACAAGTGATGGGAAGTGAGGAAACAGCCTTAAGCTGTGCCAGGGGAGGTTTAGATTGGACATTAAGAAGAATTTCTTCAGGGAGAGGGTGGTCAAGCGGTGGAATGGGCTGCCCAGGGAAGTGGTGGAGTCGCCATCACAGGAGGTATACAAGAGATGTGTGGACGTGGCACTAAGGGACATGGTTTAGCAGTGGGACATGGTAGGTTAGGTTGCTGGTTGGAACTGATGATCTCGAAGGTATTTTCCAACATAGATGACTCTGTGATTCTATGATTCTAGGCAAATGAATATCAAGAAATGAAACATTACCTGCAACTACCCTCCAACTAATGAAGATGACATCTAATAGAATGAAAGAAATTAGCGAAGGAATACGTAACTGTGTATGGACCAAATCATTGGTAAAACAAGGTTACCACAGCTACATTTAATATCAACGTTGACTTGTGCTTCCACTTTTCCTAGCAATTGTTTCTACCTTCAATATTCATTTAAGACAAGTATGTTGAAAACTTAATACTTTACTTGTCTTTTGTTCTCGCTTGTTCAGAAATTTCATTAATACATTATATAATATACACTTTAAAACAAGTGTGAGTCACTGATCTGTGTGTTCATGTTTTTCCAATATGGGGCCAACTTTTTGTAATTTCAGCTTCGTAAGTTTCTTTGTAAATCTAGAACAATTCTGTCGTTTAGAAGGTAGAATTGTTGTAACCTTAGAGTAGTAACACTGCTTGTACTTCTTCAGAAGACCTACCAAAGACATGAGAAGTTGTTAATAATAATAAAAAAAAGAATAGCAGACAATTGAATTAGTTATTTTTAGCGTAGTACTTCTCTGTTATTTGTCAGACCACACAAGGCAAAGCTGTTGTTCATAACATGAATGTATCCATGTGAAAAGAGGAGAAATTTGGAATGGTGTTGGTCCATGTTGGTGTTTAGGTTTCTTTTCTGCTAGAGTGGAATTAATTTTTGAATATTGAGGATATGTCTCATATGCAGGTTATATACAGGAATATACATGCACATACAGAAAGAGCTGAGAGGGTCTGGTCCTTAGTTTGGGTCAGTACAATTAGAAAGATAGGACAGTGACAGTTTTAATTCAGCATTCTGTTTTTCCAGTCTCTGAAACAGAGGAGAGTAAAAGAGTCTGTACTGAGGGACTGGGATTGTTCCTCAAATATTATGGAAACTCCCCATTCCAATTTTAGATAAAGACATGGAGTAGCTGTGATCAAAGGAAGACTACAGGAACACAGCTGTAGAGGGAAAAGCTTTGCAAAGTGCTAGAACTTGTAAAAGGGTCAGAGATATTTGATCATAGTGTCTTCCAAATTTGAATCGTCTTTATCAGCCTCATCTTGTTCAATCTGTTTTTCTGTTAACATCTAGCATGGAGATAATTGTTGCAACACTGCAGAATTCAGAGTTCAGTCAAAATTGTTTGTTTGAGTCCTCTCTATTGAGGCTGTACTTTTCTTTGTCGTCCCTTGCAGCCTGGAACTAAATTTAAAGGAAGTTTAGTTCCTGGAAAAATACAGGAAGAAACCTTTCCTTACTTGTGAGCATATGGAAGCTAACAAGAAGCGAGGTGCATATCGCCTTTGTGAGTGAGGTGCGGGTCAGCGTGGTGTTTTGTAGGTGGCACTGCCTTTTCCAGAGGTAATGGGAGCACCACGCTGAGTCCTGAGGTACAGTGGCAGAGTATGGGCGCTTGTGGCAGCCAGCCTAGCTCTACTTTCCCAGTCTGTTGCTGCCTTCACCTTCTTGTATTCTTCTGCCTGGTGAAATTTGGTCTCAAGCATCTGCCTTTCTATTTGCCTGTGACTGTAAGGTAGAAACTTGTACAGGATGGGTGCAAGATTGCTTGAGTAACTGCTCCTGAAGAGCACTTATGTGGTTCACTGCCACCATGCCAGCTCTTACTGTTGCATGTTTTTCATGAGAGGTCTGAGATGACAGAATATAGAGCATGCTGGGGAATTTATCAGACAGCAGGGAGCTGGGAGTGGCTGCAAGTGTGGAGAATGAGAGACCATCTGGAATGAAGTACGGTGTTGTTCAGTAAGCATGAAAGCAGCGTACTATCCGTAGGCACGACTGCACAGACACATGCATGATGGGGGAAGACGCAGGCTGAGGTGCAGTTCTGTGTAAAAGGAGCTAGGATTCTTGTATCACGAACTAAGAAGAACACAGATCTTGCTGTGGGAAAAAGACAAAAGCAGTGAGGCTTGGAAGTCATTGAAGTACTCTCTGCTCTTCTCAGAGTTGGGAGTCCTCCACTACCCCTCCGCTTTAGGTTTTGAACTTAAGTGAGATGGGGACCAGTTGGAGGGAATTCAGAGGACATCGGTGGTCTAGAAAAAGATTTCAAATGAAAGATTGGAAGAATTAGAATTGGTTAGGCAAAAAAATCAGATGTTCACACTGCAAAGAATAAGTCTCTCTATTATTCCTCAGTCACAGGGCAAGGGAGATTAAGATTTGGTCACTGAGAAACTTTTTCCCATGCTAAGAGCAGGGGAATGGTAAATCAAAGGAGACAGAGGCTTGATAAAAATCTTTCTGCCATGGATAAATATCTTTATTTGGTGGTAGGGGAAAGAATTAGATGGTGCCTTTAGTTCATAAGCATTATATGATTATTAGTAACTTATTCCACCACATCTAATACTACCATTTGTGTGTTTGAAAAGAATTCCCTCAGGTAAATGAAAACTTTGCATGTCCAAAAAAGGAAGTATGTTTTATAGTTCTAATCAGAGAGGGTCTAAAAGTTGCTTTCTGGTCCTTTACCTGGTTTGTTTGTTTATTGTAGTGTAAATCCTGTTCTTTGACGGAGCCCACTGCTTCTTGTTTCCATGTATTTTTAATAAGATCACAGCTGGAAGAGCTGGTAGGGAGAACCATGGTATTCACACAGCTGCAAGACAGTGTGAGTGCAGTGTGTGAGGTTGGCTGTATGCAATCAAGCGAAGTCCACCGAGCTCGGTACTTGCTACTGTTAGATAAGAAGGGACTGCTGCCCCAGATGTAGAATAATAGTTCCTCTGACACATCTTTCCTGCTTTTGCAGTTTAGAGACATCTTGAGATGGAAGTTCTGTGTTTAGGAGGGTTTTTTCCATGATTTTTTTTGAATAATTTTTGAACCTGTTTGTTTCTTGGCCTCAAAAATGTGTTTAGGCATTAAATTCTCTCAATTAATTATTTACTAGGTGAAGAAGTATTTAAGAGCAACTTTTTAAAGTTTCATTTGATGTTCCCGTGTTCTTCAGGGAAACACTTCAGACATCTGATATATCATGCCACTTTGTGCTATCATGTTTTTTTTTGTACTTTGATCTGACATGACATAGTTATCTGTTTTGCAAGCTAAAAAATTCTCTTTACTTTCTTTGTGCAGAAGCTGCTCCATACTCTGATCAATATTGCCTATACTTTTCTGATGCTTTATGTTCTTCATGAGATAGAATAATTAGAAGATGTAGGAACACCATGAATGTATCAGCAGCATTAAGGGTTTATTCTCTGATGTTCTCTCTTCCCTTCATAAAAACAAATTTGGTATTCTGGGTGTTTCCTAACCTGACCCCTTCAAAGCAATGGATAAATGTTTTTGAAGATGTATGCTTAGAGACGACCAGACCTTTTTCCTGTGTGGTGTTAAACAACCTAGAATGCTCCCTCACTGTGTGTTACACTGCATTTGCTGATGTGTGATTTCACCTGCTGTTTTACATGCCTGTTGCTCAGTATTCTGGGGTTCCTCTGCAACTTTTTGTAATGAAGCGTCAGTTGTGATTACACATGATGCTGCACCATTTGCAAACTGAAGCACAGATGTTATGTGAGATGGCAGATATTCAGGTGACCATTCTAAACAGCTGCACAAGTCCTGGCATGGATTCTGATGATGCATTTGACTCCCTCCCCTGTGGATCTGTGTTTCTGAAATCTCGTGCTGCAAGGGCTCCACTACTGTAACAGCTTCCTATGAGACACCCCAGCTGAAACTTTCTAGAACTCTTTTCTTTGCTACCACGCCTGACACCTTTGTCCACCAGGTGCTCGATTCCCTCAAAGAATGCTTCAAATTGTGAAGCATGACTTTTCTCTGCAAACACTGTCTTTTTTCACTCTGTTCCAGCCTACAGGTTCTTTAGCATGATTGTAGTACCTTGCTCAGTATGGAAGTCAGACCTTATACTTTTCCTGATTGCCATGTTATGCTCTGGGGGAAGAAAAAAAAAAAAAAAAAAGATGTATTTTCTGCTCTCTTTACTTTAGTAGTCAGCAGTCACTTTAAGCCTAAATTTTTGCAGAATTAATGGTTTGGCAATTTCATACTTGACGCTTTAACGCTTCTTCAGAATGGTATCTGTTTCTGGTGAATTCTTAGAATTAATTTGTTATTTTTAAATGCTCCTCTGATTCTTCATTTTGAGAGAATATATCCCCAGTTTCAAGAGGATCTGGTGTGAGATTGTCTTTGACTGCCTCAGCAATAATTTCAGAAAACAAGAGTTTATCTAGGTTTTAATCTGTCTTTATCTTTTTTTAATTCTCTCTTTTGTATCTTCGTTATCTAGTAGTTTATTGCACTGAGGAAGCAAGCTGTCTGTAACTTTCAGATTCTACTTTATTTTAGCCCAGAAATAGCACCAGGAATTTTGTTTTATAGTATTTCGTTGCTGTCTTATAGGTAGCTGTATGGTTAGTTTACTGAGAAATGTTTGTTATGCTTCCCTGTGCTAGCTGGTATGCCCCTCTCAGTTAGACCAATATTGGAAAGATTTTACATTACCAGTTTCAAATTCTATGAGTGACCTGTATGCAGATAAAAACAAGCACATAGATATAAAGTCAGTAGTAACTGAAATAATGGGAAAAAAAAACAAACAAACAGTTGATTGTGTCTTATTTTTATATTGACAAACAAAAAATTTCCTTTCTAATGTGTAGAATAGTTTTTTTTTTTTTTTTTTCCTGAAAAAGGCATGCTTTTTGCCTGTGTGCAGAGAGCAGAAGATACAGCTTGTCTGTGTTTTGGTGGCTCCAATCTGTTGTTTCATTTAGTAAAGAGAATTTTCAGAAAGGGCCATTTTACCAGATGCTCTTCTCTGACACCTGTTTAAAATCTGAATGTCTTCAGGTGTTGGTGGTAACATGCATTTTACTTTCGTGTGTCCTGTTTGATCCAGAAAAGCGGAAACAAGGAGTCTTCCTGTCCAATTGTATTCTTACGTTTCTAACTGGTTTGTATTTGTGATGGGAGGACTGGAGCCAAATTTACTATAATGTTTTGCTTTTGCTGGTAGTTTTTTGCTGGTGGAGAGTTTCTCTTATGTAGTTGAATTTTAGGCTTTGCAGCTTCTTGCAAGTATTTGTATATCTGTTATTGAAACTTTGGTGAATTCTGCAGTGATTCTATTCTGGTGCATTTTTTCCTCCTTTCATGGCTTGCATGGCTGCAGTTTCCTTGCAGTGACTGAATGTAAGCATCACTTACAGTCTTTCCTATTTTTGGTCATGGAGAATGTAAGTTTTGTATTTATATTAGGCAGCACTTTGTTTCTAGAATGTCACTAAGTAACCAGAAAAGAATACTAAGTAATGTCTGCTTGAAAGTGAACTAAAACTATCCATTTGTAAGATTTAAAAAAATGCGTTCATTATTAATGCTTTGTTTTAAACTTAAAAAATAATCCGCAAAATAGTTGCAGAATTTTAGCCTTACACTGTGTGTCTGTCTTTCAGTTTCATTTAATGTGTCTTTTCTTACAGGGTCATTGTTAAGCCAGTATTGAATGTCTTGTCTAAAGTTTGAACTTTAAACTGGTATGAGATTGTGTGAACTCTTAAGGTGGATCCAGATGTACCTTATACAGCAAAGCTGGTTTCTTATTAGTTTTTATTTTAGATACTTTTTTTTTTTATATATAAAACCTCAAAGATTCAGGCTTGTGTTGCAGTTTGCTTCACCTAGATTGCAGTGCAGAGTTGCAGCTTGAAATTTGAGTGCTGTAGTCTTTTTAACTCTCTGACCTCTTACTATTGTAGGTATCGCAGTAGTTAGAGCCATATAAGAAATTTCTGTGTTTTGGTTGATCCCTTTCTCATGTTGCCACTTGTTTTCTTACAGTCTAGTGAAAATACTCCTGTTAAGTTTGTCTTTCATGTAATGAATTTTGGTTTCCCCATGTTTTTGTTTTCCATATTAATGGGTTTCCTTTTGTTTTATCAAGCAACAAGTTCAGAAATAAATTAATGTATCTAATTTTCCAAAAGAAAAAGAAGAATGTCAAAAGAAATTTCCAGGAACTTGACAGAAACGACAAACAAACAAACAAAAGCCTTCAGTTACATATGTATAGAAAAAACTATTTCATCTCTCAAAATTAAGTGCATAATGTGATAGTATACCACTATTGCAGTCATCTGAGAAGTTCTCTCTTTTTGTTTTCCTCAATTATTTTTTGTTTTTTTAAATGTATTTTCTGGCTAAAAACTGAAAATGCAAAGCAATTTATCTAAATTTAATTTTTGCAATGCATTTTAAAATGCTGAAATAAAAAAATAAATTGTCTATTTTTCTTTCACAGAACTCCTAGAAAGTGGAAGTATATTTCTGAAAGTGAAAATCAGAAGAAGGGAAGTACACTAAGGATCGTTTCTTGGGGAAACTTTTCTAAGGTACATGAGCTATGTTTTGCAGAAAATTAATCCTAAAAATAAGCTGCTTATTTTGCCTTGGATAGAGTGGTATTTCAGACAAATTTTGAAATGATCACGCTAGGTTTATGTTGCTGGTTTGGATGTTTATTGGTGGCAATAGCTCTATGGAAGCATTAGTTCATCTCAATTATGCTCCATACATTTAGCATCAAATGCGTATGTAGATAATATTCAGAGTATGTGGTTAGCATAAACAAATGGTAGGTAAAGCATATGTTTTGTGGTTCAGGATGTTGAACATTCTGGGAGTAGATCCTACACTAGGAGAAATTCAATGATCTAATTTTCATTTAGGGTGTGGATGGAGGGCTAAGTGATTTATTTCATTGTTTTAATGGGAAATAACTACTATAAGCCACAGATTCAGAAATTGAGATGGACCATGTAACAAATTGATCACCTCTTATACAATTGCTTTAAAATCAGTATGGAAACCTTGAATTTGAGTATTTGTTTCTCCTGAATCCAAGTCTTCATCCTTTTTCTGTTTTTGCAGTGTTGTTCATATTTCTAAAAAGGGACTTCAAAATAAGTGCCACTTGTTGGAGTCCGTGTATGTTTAGGAGCATGGGAGCTGATAGCAGAGCAAGAGTGAGAGGACAGTACGCTCTCTGCGTACTGTTCCCATTCCATATTCTGCCTTTTGTAGGGACCAGAGGTGTGCTGTGCTTCCTTGTTCTGAATTTAACTGGGGGCCTGGCGTGCTTCTGTTTTGTGGCTTATCAGTTGCCTGTCTTGGCCTGGAAAGTTCATCATTCATATTATAAAACCACAAGTTACAGTTGATGGATGTGGATCCATCATTACTTTGGCAATCACACTCTTGGGTGTATTTCATATCAACATATTGGGGAAGATACAAGTTGTTAAGGGTAGGAGAGCATCCTGGGGAAGTATTGCCATATACGTGCTGTTCTTCCCTACTCATTTGTTTTTGGTCATTGTCAGGCAGACAGTACCTTTTTTCTGACACACTACGTCCATTCTCATGTCTTGGAGCTAGATTGCAATCTTTAAGTGTGGACTGGCTGTGAAAACTACTTTCTTAAGTTCTGGAATCTGGGAAGGCAACTAATGCTAGGATATTGGCTTTATTTGCCGAGGGGAGTGTTACAGTACTAAAGAATTAAGTGACTGTCATTGAAGTTTTTCACAGTGATGCTGACAAATTTTAACATCATTGCTTTAGAATCTGACTGCATTGCTGTGCTGGTCCTCGCTGAAACAAGTCACAAGCTGTCTTCCATAACTGTAGTTAGTTAGTTTAGAAGTGTTCAAGGACTGGTTGCTCATTCACAGTGCGTTACTAAATGTACACTGAGAGTTTACTACCTCTCAATGATTAGTTAGTTATTTTGCAAGTGATTATAAAAAAGAAAATGTCTTATTTTCTTGGAATTGGCTCTGGGACATATTTTAACTGTTAAAACTTACCAAATATTGATTTGCTAATTTGCATATCCACTACTTTTAAAGTATCTCAAAACAAAAGCTAAACCAACTTAAAATCATTTTTCCTATTTGGTGCCATTTGGATTTTATTACTTTCATAAAATATGCTAGAATTCAGTTTGAGACTTCACTGGCATGTCAAATTATGCAAGCTAAACCTCGTGGGTATCTGCCAGAAGTAGAGATCTCTTCACAGTAAGAGTAGGCAGTTCTTGAAGTTTTTTGTTTTTATTTCTATGAATTTATCATACAGTATATTCATTTTCATCAGTTTTTCATCTAGCTACTTTAAAGCATGATGCCATCTTTATTTTTTTTCCTTTAAGATAAAATATTCTTCCGTGTCTTTGAGAGATTTTTTTCATAATATCTTTCACACTAATTTTTTTTTTTTTCCAGCATTGGAATAGGAAGTACTTTTGTGTCTCAAACTCTCTGTATCAGCTACTGGTTCCACAACAGTTGTTCCTGAATTTACATTTTGCATTACACTACTCAATTTTGCCTGTAGTCAGTGTTTGCAAAATCTGGGTGAGAATCTATCTTTGTCTTAGATGTTCAGTGCTAGAATTATAGTGTTGTATGATGAAGGAAAAAAAAAAAGAACGGACTACTAATATTTCTTCCCTAATCCAGTAACTGTGAACATGGGGAAGCACAAAGAGGAACGGTCCAGACACAGCAGCCAGGCTTGCTCACTGTCCTTGAACAGCACCTCCTGGTGCCGTGGTTGAAGACAGAGTGCTGGTCTAATGCATCATTGGTCTGACCCTGTAGGGCAGCTATCAACTCATCTGTGTATGCTAAGCAGGGAAGTATCAGACCTGGAAAAATACTTGTCTTTACTGATGCTTGATATTGTCTCTTTGAACGTTGGCCTGTGCTTTGAACATTGGTTTGTGCTTTTTAAGAGTATTCGAAATACAGATTATATAGAACACATCTATTAATCTGTTTGGTAATTCCTACAGTTCTGACTTCAAGTTAGTGACCATGTAATCTGTAGTGATTTCAGTTGTTTTCTATATAGAATTAAAAGTGTTGGGTTTTAGCTTCTAGACCATTAAGTAGCTTAGATCTTGGATACTTGTTCACAACTTCTGTGCATCCATAATATTAAAGCGTCTGAGATTACCTGATTTTTTTGATTGAATGTTTTCTAAATTTACAAGGAAGGGGTATGGAGGCTGAGTTGAGAATCATCAGCTCTGAAACTTTATCCTTGCTAGCCTTACCGAGTCAGAATTTTATGACTTTTGTAAAATGAATTTTTCCTGTGGTGCCTCTGTTGTGGTGAATGGAATAAATGAAAACAAAGATCTGAGTCCAGTATGTATTCAGTTTTTGTCTATGTACTCAGACATCTGGTAGTGTACTCTGAAAAATATCTAATTATTACTTAGTGAAGGGAGAATTAGCAGTCTGCAGTGAGATGTTACTCGATCTTCTGTTCTATTGATTTTTGTGATCTTCTGGCTCTATAGTGAGTCAGTAGAAGCAGACTGAAATGTTGTATGTCCTTCTTCCCTTGCCCTCCTGCCTCTTACAGCACAAGGCTAGGCTTCATCTTGAGATTCAGTTCCAGTCTTTTCGAATCTGGGACGTAAGAAAATAGAGTTACAACTTTTCTTGCTGCGAACATGCTAGGAGATTTAGTGAATGTGCTAAATTGTGCTAGGAGAAAAATGAGCTTGGTCACAAAAGTGGATGTAGATCTAAAGGGTGTTGAAAAATCACCAGAGAAGCAGAAGTCATGTTAGGAAGTAGATGCTATAAGATCTTGTCTTTCACTTACCTTACTGAAATATTAGTGGTTTTTTCTTTTAGATTGTTCTTAAACTTTAACAATTAAAATGTTATCATCAATGCAACTGATAAAACATAGTTTATCCTTTATAAATACAGTCAGTATAAATTATTTACAGTTGCTGTTTATGACTGAGCTTTTAGCCATAGCAAGAATTCTGACTAAAATATATGGCTTCAAAGTTAGGAGCGTATGGAAGCTTATGATAGCTTTAAGGTTACTCGTATAACCTTGGTATGCCTCTATTGTATACATGCATAATAACACAATGCTGCTCATATTTTCTTTATGGGATCTTTGATTTTTTTCAGTATGTGGCATGGTTGTGCTCTGAGAATAAATACATAGTGGGTGAGGCTTATTTCCATAATTTACTGGAAGAGCAGGGAACTGCAGGAAGAGCAGAACAGTTTTGGGAGTCAGGCTACCTTGGAGATTGTTGTAGGTTCTGACTTGCAAAACTTTCTGAACTGTAATGACTGAAGCCAGTAACATCTTTATTCTAAATGTTCAATATACTGAAAGCTAGGCGCTGTGAAAGCTTGTCTTTAAGCTTTGTGAGTACCAGTATTAGTGACTAGACATTAGTTTCAGTGTCTCAGTTCTCTGTGTATTAGTCCTGCTTCAGCTCATGGGCTGCTAAGAAGATGACTATTAATGTTTGTAAAACACTGATAATTTAAGCGTCAGTTTAAAGCCTATGAGGAAATGGGTACTTCTGTGTTCAGAATAGCTCAGGCTTGGCTGGAGTGCAGGAATTAGTGGATAAGTAATACACAAGCAGTGTCTGTGTTGCAGTCTAGAGCTGTAATTGCAGTTTGTGTAAGTTTATCTTACCAGGTTTGAAGCTGATCAGTATGGGAACAGGTTTATTGGTGTATACACAGAAAACAGGGTTCAGCCCACATTACAAAACCTATGCAAGACTGTGGAAATATATGTGGGTTCAGGTCTTACGTGATGTGTCCGCATGTGCATCAGTATAGACGCAGGTGTTTTACAGCCAGCTCAAACGTGTGTCTTTGACCTGCAGTTGTGTTACAGGATTTTAAAAGATAGCATTTCTTATCGGATTATCAGATGATGTCGATATTGATCAATGAGACTGGACTGGTTTAGGAGAAAAATGTGTGAAATTAATGACTCGTTTCTTACAGGAGCAATGGGAAGTTGCATGGGAACCTGGTCTGGGATATTTTCTGACTTCTAGGAGGTTGTGTCTGCAACTCTAACACCCTGTCAAAGCAGTATTTAGGAACAAACTAATTTTCTAGTTGACCATTTAATGCAGATGCAGTGCCTGAGAACTGATGGTTTATTTGGAGCTTTCTGTGTTCTTAGGACAGTATCCACCGGAGTATTTTGGGTCACCAGGAGTGAAGCAGTGTAATGGCAATTCTCATCTGGAGATACCGTCACGTATATTTATTTGATTAAATATATGCGTTGGTCTTTAGTATCTCATAGGTGCTTTTACGTGTTCCCTCATAACTCTCCTTTCAGGTAGGGAGGTACTAATGTACTACTGCATTTTACAGATGGGAAGGTGGAGGACACAAACTGAGATTGAGCTAAGTTCAAAATAATGGGGAGGGCGTGAGATCTCTTTCAGTGATAGCTTGGTGTTTGAAACGCTTCTCTGACCTTTCTTTCTGTTTGTTTCAAAGTGGTGTTGGTAATCCTGTGGTTAATTTTAAGGCTAAGTTAATTCAGAGTTTACATATTAATAGTTGCTCTCGGTAAAGTTAACAACTTTTTCTTTTGGTATGTTTCTTATGAATCTTGTTTTGCTTTCAGATGTGGTGAAGAGCCTATATTTTCACCTGTATGGTATATAGTGCCTTAAAAATGGGGTTTGGAAGTGACCTGAAGTATTCTCATGACGCTTTATTAAAACTGCAAGACTGGGAGCTACGATTGCTGGAAACGGTGAAGAAATTTATGGTCATGCGTGTAAAAAGTGATAAAGAGTATGCCTCCACTTTACAGAATCTTTGTAATCAAGTAGATAAAGAAAGCACTTGTCAATTGGATTATATCAGCAATGTGTCCAAGGTAAGACTGAAGTATTTTGAATTTGTAATATCCTTAGAAATAAGTGCTGGATTTTTTGTTTATTTTAGTTTGTGTTGGATTCCTGTTGATTCAGCTTCTTGAGAGTTAATATTGCCAAAGTGTTTAAAATGAGCTCATTTTAGTTCTTCAGTGGAATGTACAGATGTTGAACTCCAGTCTTGCTTTGAGATTAATAACTAAACTAGAATCCTGAATTCGGAAATTTGATATTTTATGGCTCTGTGTTGAGCCTGATAGTTTGTTTAGTGTTTTGAAAATAGAGTATGTTGTAGTAAGCTTTTCTTTTAAGACAGTTAAATAGGAACTATTGTTTATGTTGTATAGAATTTGTGACAGAAATAGAAAAATGCCAGGAAACCAAGGCAAAGCCTAGCATTCCAACTGTTATTCACACCACAGTACATGGTGTAAGAACAAAACATTTATTCAGGACGTTCCTCATGATTGTGAAGTTATTTTGCATCCAATTTAAAATAACTATGTTGACCTTTTACAAAGGTAAGGCTGTCCTTCCCATAAATTGTTAATTGTCAGATTTAGAGCAAGTACAGTGAAGATACTGATGAAGCAAACTTCCCTGTTTCACCTGTTGGTAAGCTTCACTTCTGGTTTGGATTCCTTCCTGAGCAGAGAAAACAATTCTGTTTTAATGGCTTGTTCATTTTTAGTCCTTCTGCCGTAGCAGTGGTTACACAGTCCCTTCAATCTGGCATGAATCCTGTTCTCCTTCTCTTCATGTCTTCAGGAAACACAGTTTTTTAGGGTCAAGTTAAATTTTAGAGAAAGCAATTTTTATGCCGTGGGCTGCTTTTAGTACGAACTATGGCATTGCAGCAAGAACATCACTACTGCTTGTGCAACTGTGTAGATTTATGCTGGACTAAAGTGTCTGTGTGTGTGACTTGAAAGCTGTGCTGGAACAGCTAGCTTGCTTCAGCTGCCCCCAGAATAGCTCTGTGTAGTGTTTTTCTGTAATAAATTCTGTTGTTATTCCGTGTCCCGATAGTTCTTGCCTTGTAAATAGCCCCACTACATTTTTTTTAATCTGTGTGTTTTGGTGGTGTATTTGAAATGCTGTTCACAAAATTTTGTTTCTTATACACAGTTGTGATGATTTTGGTAAATTAACATTAAAGCATTTTTGTTAACCTAAGAGTGGCAGAAGTCAGGTATTTTCTTCAAGCTTTCTACTGTCAGATCCCAGAGTTTTTTACAGGATTATTAATGATATGCTTAATAGTTCTTGCTATTGCTGCCCCACTGGGATTGTTCTTATGTGCTCGCTAAACTGTCCTGCAATTCTTTTCGGCAATGAAACAGAGTGGATTAGGGCTAGAATGGTAAAGGAGCACTGGCACTGGAATATTGACCACTGTAACCCCTAATCTTCAGGTGGATAGCTCAGTGTAGCTACTTCCATGACTTATTTATTTATTTATTTTTCTGTAAGCAAATAAATTTTGAGAAGCTGAAGATGTGTCGTAAGCCGTTTTCTTTGTGGCTTAGGCAGAGGCATCTGTGTCGTGTTTTGAAGTCTTTTTTTGGATGTTGGCACTCAAGTTATTATTTCAGGATTATTTTTGTTCCTTTTATTTATTTTTTTCTCTTAAGGATGTGCCATTTTTCTCTTAAGCTCCAGCCCTGATCTGTACATCTTTGCATAACAGCAAAAAGGTTCGTATACTACTGATAGATGTTTTGTACAGGCTTGCCTTCAAATTACACTGTCAGCTTGGATTTTAAGGTTATGTAGTGATACATTGTCATATTGGTTTTGGCAGTTAAAATGCCTGAATTATTGTTTGATTACTTTACTCACACTGTTCTAATATATTTTGCTATTTCATTATACTTTGTGTCTCTTCCTGTCATTTTACAGAATCAGAATCTAACCCAATTATTATGGGGTGTAAACCTAGTGTCTTGCGTCTCCTAAGATATAAAATACTGTATCAATTTTGGGTGTTACGTGGCTTCAGAAATAAACACCAAACTCTCTAGTCTTTTATGCTTTATTTAGTTATTTAAATGTGCAGTGAGTGTGAGCACTTTAAGAGAGATTGTGTTTGCGTAAATCTGTCCTGTGTTTTTTCCACGCAGAGGCAGTAAACTTCCTGGAAGGCATAGTGGCGGGAACCTCTAATGCCAGAAAAGCAGTATTTTTAAGCACTTACTATAAGCTTTTTTGTGTGTGTATATATCTAAAAAATACTGTTAAACCAAACAATATTATATTTTGCTGCTTTTGATGGATAGTGGTTTTTTTTGTGTGAAAGGAAATGCTTTGCCCTTTCTGCTGTCCCCACCCAGCTGCTTTTTTGTCCCATATAAATCTCAGATTTTGAAGCCTTTTGCCAATTGTAGCTTTTCACCTTAACTTTTGTGATTTTAAAATAATATAATCATACAAAACACAGAAATCCTGTTTAGCCAATGCTTTCTCAGTATGGAAAGGGGTGTAAGGAATGGGAAAATGTGCAAATGATTTTTTTTTTTTAAATGGAAAGACAGATTTTCACTAGGTTTCAGTCTCATTTGGGCTCATTTAGTGAATTGTAAGCTAAGTATTTCTTTAGACTGTCTGTCCTGTTGAAAAATGCTTTTGCTGTGATTTTCAGGGTTAATTGAAACAATCTTTGTCACATTAGTAATAAATCACCCTTAAAGAAAATGCATACCTCTTACTGCTTTTTCACCTCTGAGAGTGCTCTTATGAACTCTTCTGTATCCACTCCTCTGATACAGATTTTTAACGTTGTTTTTGTTGTATGCAGCTTTGCAACACGGCTTCTGTTGTTTGGAAAGTGCTCAGTGATGGAGATTGAACAGTTTTCAGATATAACCAGGAAGGTTTAATCTGTGAGCTTTTATAACACCATACTTAAGCAGTTTGATAGCTCTGTGCCAGTCACTGCAATGTTTATCAGCTAGAGGAAATGTTAAAGATGGTTAAATGTACACAGGAATTGCCTGTCTTTCACATTTTGTTCTCTAAAATCCAATCTGACTTCCAGCATTGTCATATAGAGATGGAAATATGTATATATATATACACACACAAATATACATATATGTATATATGTTTATGTATAAGATATAAGGAAACCCTAACCTACCAAATAAATGAATTTTGTAAGTTTTGGTGATTTAAGGTGGATTTCTATCTTTAGTAAAAGTAAGATAAATGCCAGTAAAACTAGCATACTAGCTGCCTTCACTAACTGATAATTGTATTGGAAATAGCCATTCTGAAATTTTAACTGTAATATAGCAGTCTGTGTTAGTGAATTATATCTAATGAATCCAATACCATTCCTATCTACAAAGTGTGACAGGGTTCTTTAGGGTAACAAATACTTTTCATTTGAACTGAACTCTAATTTTTGGGTTCATATCTGCTGTGCATTGAAAGTCTTGCTGTTCATCTTACAGTTCTTAATCAAAATTCAAAGCCATGGCGTATTAAGCTGTCCTGAAAGCTGATTGACAGAATGGCCAAAGAAGTTATTAAAGTAAGGATACAGAAAGCTGTTTAGTTGCTGTGACAGATGAGTAACTGCCTGTGCCTCTTAACCTGTTAGCACCATATGTTTTGCCACTGGTGGCCTGGGCTCTGATGCTGTCAGTTATGTGAAGCAGCTGACAAATGGTGTCCTCTTAAACAGCAAGAACTCAAATGCATAATACTGTGAGATATTTAGACAAGGGCAAAGAAGGCAGATTGAACAGAGTAACTGTGATTAGGAAATGGGAGAATGAATAACAGCAGAACATGCTTGTTAGAGATGTTGAGGATGTTATCCGAAAGAGGCTGTAGAGCTTTTGTGGTTCAGAATTGCTAGGACAATTCTGAAGACTGACCATGCAATACTGTATTTTAGTCTGTGATGATTTTTTTATGATTTTATGGTTAAGGTCAAGGCATGGCTTTGCTGTAGTAGGAAGAATATATACTGGAAGATCTCAAGTGAATTTGGGAAGTCTAAATTTTTTTTTTAAATGGAATTGTTTTAAACTGTGATGTGTCTTTTCCCACATTTCAAGTTCATTGTTTGGTTATTTGTAAACCAGAATAAGCAACTGCTTTTCTGTTTTGATTTTTTTTTTTTTTTTTACAGTCTTGGTTGCTTGTGGTACAGCAAACAGAACAGCTGAGCAAAATAATGAAGACGCATGCAGAGGATCTTAATTCTGGGCCTTTGCATAGGCTTACAATGATGATCAAAGATAAGCAGCAAGTGAAGAAGAGCTACGTAGGTGTTCATCAACAAATTGAAGCAGAGATGTACAAGGTATTTTAGTCAACTGTTCGTTATAGATTTATTGTAGTTTTGTATGTTTAAAAAACAATATCTTGAGGGTGGTTTTTTTTGTTCTTCTATTTTTGTTTTCTTTGTTGTAAAAGTGGTGATTTGTGATATGTAGACTGTCTAGTTTAAATTTTAGTTCTTTTCTCCACATTTTCTCTCCCCTGCTATTTGACAAGGCAGAGATAGAAAACTTTCTTCTGCATGAATTTATTTGGACAGATTGCATTGGAAATGCTCCTGTTCAGTAGAGGATGATTCTGTGTGACACTTCTCTATTCCATCTCTTTTCATGTTTTCATTCCACTCTAGACATCGCAGGGACCAGGGCACTGACAAGTTTTTTTAATGAGTGGTCCTGATAGTCTTGACTGTTTTCGATGCGGATGGGATTCTAGTCCTTATCCTAAAATACAAATCAAGTGTAAACCAAATATTAAGGCTGCAGATGGAGCTCTTCAGGGCCTTTTCTATTACATGTCAGTTGTCTTCCTGATGTTGAAAGCACTATGTCTAGTCAGTAAAGCTGACAGAAATCACAGTTTAATTCAGGTGCTCTGGGGAAAGGTTAGCTGCAAATGTCAGAAAACAGACTGATAGTCTGAAAGTTCTACAGAGAGATGGAAAAGCAACGTTTCTTCTTTCTTTCAGCAGAGATTTGGAGTAAAATAATTAAAATATAACATATGAGTAATGTAGTACAAATATCACGGAGTGGTGAGTAAAATATTCTTGGGCAGGTTATGAGAAGAACCTTAAACTAGTTCTAAACATACATCATGTTAAATATGTTGGCTTTAATAGGACTGCTTCCATAATCTACTGGGATCTTGACATCTTCCCCAGGTATTGACTATGGGAAATACATCCTGTTTGATGCATGGTTGGTAGGCTGCAGTGTCTGATAGAATTTCCAAGCCAAATAATCACTCACAGCCACTTACAGGTGGGTGCAATTGGAAATAGTCAGGATTGAAGATGGAGAAAAAGTGGTGGGATAAGTTAGAAATAATGCTAAATTTATGGAGAAATGGAAGAAGAAAGAAAATACAATAAAGAAATAAAGGATAGCAGAAGCAAGACTGATGAGTGTTCAGGTATGCTTTTAGAAGAGACTGTATAAAATACGCTTTTTCTGCCAATAAGTTAAGTCTAACAAAATGCTAGTTTTTTCAAATAAGACTTTTTCAAGTCTTTAAGTTAAGACATTAAGCACTCCCCAAATATTTAATTACAAGCCACATTGATCTTAATCATGGGCTGCATGGTCATCCAAGTATTTTCCGTCCTGATGAATGAACTTACACTGGTTTTGTAACTCCCCTCTCCCCACCCTTGCCTCCTGCCTTCCTGGTTTTCCCAAGAAGCACTTGAATACCATTTCAGTTAGATTTGATGTGTTCTTTCATTGTTAGCTGACATTGTTTATTCAAAGGTTCTGTGTCACTGGAACATTTACAGAATGGTTCCCAGAAATCCGAAACACTTTTTGTGTTCTGTGGTGTTACGTCTGTTTTCATTATATGTGTGTAATACTTATTTCCCAGAGCATTGTCCAAAACTTGTAAAGATTATGAACTGCAAAGACACCAATCTTTAGGATATCTGTCAAATAACTGTTTTCTCTCTGGGGAAATCACAGAATCGTAGAATCTTAGAATATCCTGAGTTGGAAGGGACCCACAAGGATCATGGAGTCCAGCTCCTGGCTCCACACAGGACCACCCAAAAATCAGACCCTGTGTCTGAGAGCGTTGTCCAAACGCTTCTTGAACTCCAGCAGGCTCAGTGCCGTGACCACTGCCCTGGGGAGCCTTTTCCAGTGCCCGACCACCCTCTCGGTGAAGAACTTTTTCCTAACACCCAGCCTGAACCTCCCTTTCACAGCTCCATGCCGTTCCCTCGGGTCCTGTCGCTGTCACCAGAGAGAAGAGATCAGCGCCTGCCCCTCTGCTCCCCTCGTGAGGAAGCTGCAGGCCACCATGAGGCCTCCCCTCAGCCTCCTCTTCTCTGGGCTGAGCAAACCAAGTGACCTCAGCTGCTCCTCATACATCTTCCCCTCCAGACCCTTCACCATCTTTGTAGCCCTCCTTTGGGCACTCTCTGATAATTTCATGTCCTCTTTATAATGTGGTGCCCAAAACTGCACACAGTACTTGAGATGCATATGTATCATCCGTTCTAATTCTAGAGACTGGTACAGTGAGGAATCTTTTTTGATAAAATTCTTGAGGGCAATGAGATGCATGCCTTTTATACAATGTAGTAAAACTTGTA
The DNA here is from genome assembly GCA_013399475.1 of Chauna torquata. Lineage (NCBI taxonomy): Eukaryota > Metazoa > Chordata > Aves > Anseriformes > Anhimidae > Chauna > Chauna torquata. The sequence continues at coordinate 102,603 of VXAL01010526.1, read as the reverse complement.
TCTTTAGGTTTATTTCAATTCCCATTAAGATCTTGGATATTTTTTCTTTCGTTGTGAATTTTGAGAGGAAAAGATGTAGAGTACTATGCTAGTTAGTTGGGCAAATCTTTGATATATGTAAATTGGGATTAGGATAATCCTTGACCACTTTAGCTCCTTAAGAGTTAATTGAGGATGGAGGTGCTTTGTTTTTCTCTGTTGGTGGAAAAATACAGTTTAAGAATCAGCAAAATTCATTTCAGTTATTACAAAGGTTTCTTAGTGGCCTAATTTAATTTCCAGTTTTCTGTAAGAGACACATATTCATTACTCTGTGTGTGTGTGTGTGTGTGTGTGTGTGTGTGTGTTAATTGTGTTCAATACTTGCTAATCCTGTCTTTTTGTCCATTGCTTAAGGTAACTTCATAATGCAGGTTTCTTTTTCCTGTGCCGTCCCTATTAGTCTATCAAGCAGTTGTGAATGATTTACAGTACGTATAAATATGAGATGAGAATATGGGACTGATGTGCACAAAAGTTCTTGCCTTTAAGATAAACCTTTGCACAGATTGCCCAGAAATAGAAACTATGTATAGCATCTTGTTTGGTCTTGAAGGAATTCCATTAGGTCTCCAGATGTTGTTCTTCAGAGTGAGAACAGTGGTATCTGGGCCTTACTTCGTGAAGAAAGGGAGAATTGTGAACACCAGTTTTCTTCATGCCAGTTGCATGAGGAACAGTTTTTCTGTGGAACAGACTGCCTTTTCTACACAATGAAGCTGGTGCTTCCATTAGATTAAGTTCCTCTTCCATTGTGAGTGTATATTGCTTTGTCAAAGTTTTTACATTTCTTTACTATTTATGCCACCTTTTTGGAGTGTATTGTATTGGCTGGTTTGTTATGAGCTTTTGTTAACAAATTCATGATTTGTGAGCATTTCTGAACAGTGCACTAATTTTCACACAGTGAATGACAATTGGGACAGAAGACTCAACTTTATTGTGGTTTTCTGATCAAAAATGTTGTGATCAGTGGAGCTGCTTCAGCTGGAAAGAAACTCCCTCCAGAGCTTTGTTCCACAGTACTTTCCCTCCCCTCCCCTCCCCTCCCCTTTTTTCTTTTCTTATATTGGATTGGACAAAATATTGGATTTCCTAAACACATTTCTCATTACACTGTACTGCTCCGATACAAGTGGGGAGCTCTGTTTCGGGCCTGTTATTTCATTCCATACATCTATTGATTTTTGATTTTGTTACACCATGTAATAGCCTCTTAAGATTATCTCAAGCCAATGAAGAGTGGTAACATCCTTATTTTGGAAAGTAAATCTGGTTAATTCTCCTTCAATAATAATGTGACATTTTTAATGTTGAGGATAAGTGTTTTTAATGCTCTTTATATTTCTTTTTTCTTGAAGGTCACAAAGACAGAACTAGAGAAACTGAAATCTAGCTATAGACAACTAATAAAAGAAGTAAATTCTGCCAAAGAAAAGTATAAAGAAGCTGTGGCTAAAGGTATGACTGACTTTAATTTAATCTATTTATTACTTCCTTTTTCAAATGTGCTAAAACTCTTAGAGTGAAACAAGATAATACTTTTATTTTGAGCAACTTAATTACAATGTGAAAGCTCATTTGGCATCTTAGGTAAGAAAAGCTAATTGACATCAAGTGTACTTGGTGGTACTCTGAAAATCATTAAAAAAAAAGATTTTTTTTTTTTTTTAAAGGACTGGTAGCCCTTTTCTTTTAAACTCTTCTGTCATTCCTTTAGTGGATGCATTTGGAATGTAAAATTGCTCATATCAACAGTTAATAGTGGTAAGCAGGTTGCAGCTCCTTCTCATGTACACTGTAGCTGCAGCCTACTTAGATACTGTGACCTGTTATGGTTGCCGCAGTGGCATCAACATCAGTTCTTGACACTTAGTAGAATGGATCCGAAAGGAAAAGGGCTAAAGAATTCATTTACACACTGAGATATTTTAAAGTTTTTGGGGGAATGGTGTGTCCAAACTGCATGAATTTTGATCGCCAATGCATTGTGCTAACGATTAGAACAATGAGAGACTTAGTTATATGATGTATTGAAATATGTTTTTAATAATTGGTCTTATGTGCTTTTCTAAGATTTTTTTCTATAAAGAAAATTAATTCCATGACAGTGCAGAAATATAATTCCAAGATCCATCTTTTACCTTTTTGTACGACTGCCTAAAACGGCATGTATCATCCTTGTTCTGCTATAATTCGTAGTACAATATAGTAGCTATCTCTGCTGAGAGAAAGGTTGTTTCTTTCCAAATTTCTTTAAAATTTGGAGTGATAGTTGGTAAGTGCATATAAAGACAAAACAGCATGGGTTAAGAGAAGTCGTACTTAGCACTGTTTAGCTTCAGCTTATCTTTTTTTATTGATGGATGTATTCATTTCAAGATGTAAATACCTACTCAGTTGTTCATTTCATCTGGTTCCCTTGCTCCCTTCTGCATGTTAGTTTAATGTGGAGGTTTACCTCCAAGTAACTATGTAACTTGGGAGCATATAGTATGTAACAAGGAAAATATAATAGGTTGTTGTGATCTTAGTGTGTTTTTTTTTTTTACCCCATCTTCCTGTTATAGCTCTGATCATTCAGCGTTCTTAAGGCACCAAACTTTCCCGTTGAAATCAAAGAGCACTTTGGCTGTTCAGCAACTGTAATGTTTTGGTGTGGTTCTGATTAACTGAAATAATATTTCTTTAGATAGACAACAAACAAAAGCTGTTTTTAAGACACATGTTTCTCCTGTGGTTTTCCTTAGCCTTCTCTTTCTTGCTTCTGTTTAGTATTTGGCTTCCATTAATACAGTTAATAGTTAATTTAACTTTCCCTGCTGTCTTACTGTAAATCTATTTTAACAAACCCTGACCTTCAGAAAAATGGTGCAGATTTTCCTTCCAAGAATTGCAAAATTGTTTTGCCCCTTTTGCACCCCAGGCCATATTCTTGTTTACAAGTATCTGTGTAGTTGTAGTGGTGTAGGGGAGCTACTGTGGTTGTATATCAATTATAGGTCAGCTGAGCTGTTTGATTCTTGTTAAGCCATGGTATTTTCATGGGGTTTCTGAGCCTTCAAGTTGTCAAACTGGCTTGCAAGGTGAACAAGTTAGGGAAGTCTTAAAATTATAGTGCTTCATTGTTCCAAGGATTAGTTAAGTAGCTAATGCCTATTCAAATTATGTGCTATTAGGAGATATACCTCTTGTTAACCTGAGAAACTGAACCAGTTTTTATGCTTTGAAGAATTATTGAAAAGAAGGGAAGGAATATTGCATAGCAGAGCAGGGGGAGGGCATGCTTAAGTATTGGAAATAAACTGAAAAACATTTTTTTAAACAAAAAAATGAAAATTTGTGCACACCAGCTCTTAGAAGAAATGTGTTAGAAGAGCCAGTCCAGTTCCACTGCTGTAAAATGCGATTCTTGACAGACTGTTCCTATGGCACACTGAACCTCCTTTACAGCATCCAGCCCATCCTCTCTGGAGCAGAATGGGATGGCTACTCCACAGGAAATATGAGTTAGTCTTTGCTTCTGGGCTTGTGCATGCTGGATTACTTGTAAGTTTGTATAGTACCTGTGCAAGCTGGTCAACATGAAAACCAGTGCAAGTTACACATAGGAATGATTTAGGAATTTCTCTACTTTGCAAGTGTAATGATTTTGAAATATGGTTAAAATTACTGTTGTAGAACAGTAAAGTCATCTTCTACTGAGAGAACAATTTTACTAGAGCTGCTACTGAAAGAGATACAAGTGTTACTCTAGTTTGGGAAAACAGGTGTTTACTTGTTTACCATGTTTCCCCAGTGAAACCTCATAATCTGAGAGAAAACTGTTAGCAAACTGCTACACCACTCAGATGCACATAAGTCTATGGGGCCAGATGGGATTCACCCTAGGGTAGTGAGGGAGCTGGTGGAAGTGCTCACCAAGCAACTTTCCATCATTGATCAGCAGTCCTGGCTATCAGGGGAGGTCCCAGTTGACTGGTGGCTAGCAAATGTGACGCCCATCTCCAAGAAAGGCCAGAAGGAGGACCTGGGGAACTACAGGCCTGTTGGTCTGATTTCGGTGCCGGGGAAGGTTATGGGACAGATCGTCATGAGTGCCATCATGCAGCACGTACAGGACAACCAGGCGATTAGGCCCAGTCAACATGAGTTTATGAAGGACAGGTCCTGCTTGACTAACCTGATCTCCTTCTATGTATGACAAGGTGACCCGCTATAATGGATGAGGGGAAGGCTATGGATGTGGTCTACCTAGACTGTAGTAAAGCTTTTGACGCTGTTGCCCACAGCATTCTCCTGGAGAAGCTGGCTGCTCGTGGCTTGGATGGTTGTACACTTCACTAGGTTAAAAACTGTCTGGGTGACCGGGCCCAAAGAGTCATGGTGAATGGAGTTAGATCCAGTTTGGAGGCCAGTCACTAGTGATGTCCACCAGGGCTCAGTACTGGGGCCTGTTCTCTTCAATATCTTTATCAATGATCTGGATGAGGGGAGCGAGTGCACCCTCAGTAAGTTTGCAGATGACACCAAGTTGGGTGGGAGTGTTGATCTGCTCGAGGGTAGGAAGGCTCTGCAGAGGGATCTGGAGAGGCTGGACTGATGGGCTGAGGCCAACTGTATGAGGTTCAACAAGGTTAAATCCAAGTCCTGCACTTGGGGCACAACAACC
>VXAL01010526.1:73975-97847 GCA_013399475.1 Chauna torquata | reverse complement strand
TTCAGTTTTGGGCCCCTCACTACAAGAAGGACATCGAGGTGCTGGAGAGTGTCCAAAGAAGGGCAGTGAAGCTGGTGAGGGGTCTGGAGAACAAGTCTTACGAGGAGCGGCTGAGGGAGCTGGGGTTGTTTAGCCTGGAGAAAAGGAGGCTCAGGGGAGACCTTGTCGCTTTATACAACTACCTCAAAGGAGGCTGTACAGAGGTGGGGGTCTCTTCTCCCAAGCGCCAACTGAGAAGACGAGGAAATGGCCTCGAGTTGCTCCAGGGGAGGTTTAGGTTGGATATTAGGAAAAATTTCTTCAGTAAAAGGGTTGTGGAACATTGGAGTAGGCTGCCCAGAGAAGTAGTTGAGTCAGCATCTCTGGAGGTATTCAAAAGACATGTAGATGTGGTGCTTAGTGAGATGGTTCAATGGTGGACTTGGCAGTGCTAGGTTAATGATCAGACTGGATGCTCTTAGAGATCTTTTCCAACCTAAATGATTCTATGATTCTATGTTTTCTGGTTGAGTTGTTAAAAGTGAAATTAAATTTTGAGCTGAACACCTACAGTAGAACATTTATCTGAAAAGGCTAAAGCCTAGCAAAATTGGAGACTATTGAAAGTGATCTTCTTCAGCAGTAGTTGTTTTTATAATGCTTTTCTACAAACACAATGTATTCTCAGGTAAATCTTAGCTACTGTGTGTCATACTTTCCATCAGCTAATGGGACAGTCACACAGAGTCCACATGTTGATGCCATAATGCGGAGTTAAAGCTGTTTTCACTTTTACCTGAAAACACCAAGAGAACGTGTGGGAAAAGTAATAGTAGTAAAGGTTAAGCACTGAATAATGATATCAGTTAATTACCGGTTTTGTTTGTGTCAGGGCAATGGGAAAGCAGCTGGTAGAGATTTCGGATAGGGAAGCTGTTTTGTAGTGAGGAAAATGGAACTACTTTCTGAAAGAGCTTCATTATGGAAGGGTTTATGCTTTCCAGATCTAGAGAAAGGCGAAAATGGCAGAGGTGGTGGCTCAGGAGTTGTTCTGGGAAACCCTCCTGTAGCACTGCTTCTGCTTGGTCCCCGTTGAGGAAGCGATGGCACAGCTGAGTTGCGGAGGGTGCACGCTTGGTGTTTAAACTGGATTCCAGTGCCCTGTCATGGCTGCCAGTGTCTGCATGCAGTGTCAATCAGAAATGACCAATTCATCTTGTTTATTCTAGGCTTTACCCCATTTAGCCATGATTTGCTGTTCTTTTGTGGACCAGTGATTACCATGGGAATCACAAATGGAGCCTGACTGGTTATGCCTGGGTGTGGAGTCCCCTTGTATCAGGAAATCTGGTTGGTGCTACTCGATTGATAGGCATTTTTTTGCCTTTTACAGTCCTGACTTCTGCCTATGATTTTATGTGTGGTGAGAGAAAGCAAGCTAGTAGGGGTAAAGTCAGCAAGCTGAACTAGTCCAGTGTCGCTCTAATGATGTATACTTAAGCGACTGAGGGTCTGCACAGATTGATTCTAATAGTCTCTTCTGGTTTTAAAACACACGGGGTGGAAAGCTTTATAAAAATGTTCTGGGAATGCACAGCATGTTTCTTTGCAGAGTTGGGGCAGTAGGGCATGCTGGGATTATTTAGAGCAAAACGTAAGAGGAAAACTACTAGATTGTCTTTCCATAATGAAATGGACAGCCCTTTGAAATCTTTTGGATGTGTGATATAGAGAAAAAAGATGTGTAAACTTGTTGCAGAAGTGGTCCAAAGTGTGACAGTCACAGATTGGGTACAACTCTAAACTTACAGTGCTGTACTGACATCAGTGATGCTGAGTAACAAAGTAAATGAGTAGAATGTGGCATGTTGACTTAGCTGCTGCAGGAGAACACATCAAAATAAAACTTATGCCCCATGATAAAGAGGAGGTCACAAAGTTCTAAAAAGTTTCATGAATAATGGGTAAAGAACACAAACTGGAAACTGTAGAGCAGCTGTTGACATTTCTCCTTGCAATTTTGTATTGGGTTTACATGGTAAAGGTTTGGTAGCAGGGGGGCCACAGGAGTGGCTTCTGTGAGAAGATTCCAGAAGCTGCCCCGTGTCAGATAAGAGCCAGCTCCAGCCGGCTCCAAAAGGGACACACCGCTGGCCAGACCTGAACCAATGAGCAATGTTGTTTGCGCCTCTGTGAGAGCAGAGTTAAGAGAGGGAAAAAAAACTGCTGCGCAACAGCAGCTGGGAGAGAGAGGAGTGAGGAACAGCCCTGCAGACACCAAGGTCAGTGCAGAAGGAGGGCAGGAGGTGCTCCAGGCACCGGAGCAGAAGTTCCCCTGCAGCCCTGGTGGGGCCCATGGTGGAGCAGGCTGTCCCCCTGCAGCCCATGGGGTACCACATGGAGCAGATCTCCACCCTGCAGCCCGTGGAGGAGCCCACGCAGGAGCAGGTGGATGTGGCCTGAAGGAGGCTGCAGCCCATGGAGAGCCCCCGCAGGAGCAGGCTCCGGGCCGGACCTGTAGCCCGTGGAGAGGAGCCCACGCAGGAGCAGGTGATCCGGTGGGAGCTGCCACCCGTGGGGGACCCATGCTGGAGCAGTTTGCTCCTGAAGGATGGACCCCGTGGTACGGACCCATATTGGAGCAGCTCTTGAAGAGCTGCAGCCTGTGGGAAGCCCACGCAGGACCCGTTCGGGAAGGACGGCATCCCGTGGGAGGGACCCCACGCTGGAGCAGGGGCAGAGTGACCATGAAGGAGCGGCAGAGACGAAGCGATATGGGCTGAGCGCAGCCCCCATTCCCCGTTCCCCTGCGCTGCTCGGGGGAAGGAGGTAGAGGAGGGTGGATGGGGGGAAGGTGTTTGTAGTTTGCTTTTAGTTTCTCACTGCTCTAGTTCGCTAGTTATAGTAATAAATTACATGAATTTCCCTATGTTGAGTCTGTTTTGCCCGTGACGATAATTAGTGAGTAACCTGCTTGTCCTTATCTCAACCCTTAAGCCCTGGTCCATCATATTTTCTCCCCCTGTTTCTTTGAGGAGGGGGAGTGAGCGAGCGGTTGTGGTGGAGGTCGGCTGTTTAGCTGGGTAAAACCACCACAAATTTGAATCTCAGTTGGTTGGATCAGTAACTGTTTCCAAGTATGGATGTTATTCCACAATTATTTTTATTTCTGCAGAATGGTGCTTCCGTGTTAAATTTAGCTCAGTGTATGTTTGCAGGGATTTTTAATGTTTTAATCCTTGATGGTTTTTTGATAAAACAGTACTTACTAGGTTAAAAAAAAAAAAAAAGCTTAAATAAGAAGATGATAAATACATGAAATAAAAATAATAATAAATGTGATCTTTTCTTTATATTTAAAAAAAATATTGGGAAAGCATTAATTCTTAGAATTTAGCATCTAGCTAAATCTATCATCATCATAACTGATTTTGGTATTAGATGTTAAAATGTGAAATAGTTGGTTTTATATCAGTTAATTTTTACAGGCTGGATTAGAGCCAATTTAACCCTTAGAGGTTCTTTCTGGATTTTAATATATCATCTTTAGACAGCTAAATTTGTTATTTTCATGTAGATACGTCTTGTACAGATGTTTATTGTATGCTTGTTGCTAGTTGATTCCTGATTGAATGCAGAAACTATGCTGTAACATTCTTATGTGATAGAACAAACCTGAAATAAGTAGTAAAGGGAAAATATATTGATTCTTAGTGTATAGTTTAATTATTTCATTGTATACTGCTACAGCAGTATAAAATTAGATATTTGAAATTTGTCTAGATCGGCTTGTGTTTCCTAACAATGTTGTGATTTAGAGGAGACTAAAAATATTGACAGTACACCTAGCACATTATAGAACATTGCATCTGCTGGAAAAATGTTTTCCAAACTCTGCAACTCTTGTAATTTAATACTTCAGAATTGATGTATCTGTGGTATGTATTTGAAGTTTCACGGCAGCATAGACTGTATCTATGATAAATAAGGAAGCTGTTGAAAAAGCTTTCATTAAACCAAATAATTGTCCTACTAATCTTTGTGATAGCTGAGTAGCCAGAAAATACTTTTATTAGGTGGCTAGTGCATTCATTCTGAGATGCCTGTAAAATTGTGATTATACCTACTATTATACCTACTACATTTCGTGGTGGCATGTGCTGCCTTTAGGTTTTGCTAAGATCAGAGAAACTCTTACTAGCTTTTTTTTTTTTTGACTGAAACTCACACACTGTAAGATGAAGCAAATACTGCCAGATGACCTGGCCTGTCTTATTCACTGATGTCAGCAGGCTGGATGGATTTCAAATTAATACTCTGTTGCAAGTGTTTCAGTTCATAGACATTGTGCCAGTGCTTGCAAGGGCTAGGGTTGTTTCTTGTCCATGAAATAAAGCTTGTAGAGAAGGAAACTGAGAAGTGCAGTGCCAAGAGGCCTTGGTGACTTCTGATGGAATTTGGGACCAGCTTGGACGTACTGTTTCCACTTAAAATGGGCAGCACCAGGATGTGCTCTCCTCAGTCCTCACAGACCAGCACTTATAGGTCAGAGAGAATTTGTTAGTGGTGCTTATTAGCTCAAACATCTTACAGCAGTTCATAAGATTACGTTTTTATTTTTGTTATTTTTGTACTTTGTTTATCTTATTTGCTTAATGCGTATCAGCACTTATCTTTATTGAACTAACTCTTAACTCAGAAGTTTAGGTCTTCAGTATTCTGTAAACTTGAAATCTGTAAGTATATACAAATAGTTTTTTCCCATCAGAAAAGTGTTTGTTACTTGCACTCATTAATTTGTTAGATAAGGCTTGGGAAAAAATTCTTGTCCATGTCTCAGAAATAAATTGAGTGGAGGAGGAATTGAACAATTTTCTTTGTTGAAGAAACCCATTCGTGTAAGCCTCTTGCAAGACGTAAAGGGAAGAAAAAGACCTTAGAGTCCTATCTTTTTTCTGTCTATTTTGGTCTTGTGGAACCTGTGTCAATAAAGAGCACTGTGCTTGCATCTCTTTACTTGGAGAGTAATGTTAAACTTGGCAAGTAAATTTCAGAGTTTGTTTCCTAAGATAGTTCACAATCAAAACAAACCTAGCTTAGTTGCAGCAATTTGCATAAGAAGTCCTATGTAGATTGGTGTAAGTTATTTTGATAACAATATCTTGACCTCTAGTCATATGGAAGTAAGACTAGGCTTAGTACAGGAAACAGTGCTTCAAAACTTGTGTCACTGGGTAATGCACTAGCAGTTTTCTTGGGGTCAGTAAGAACTATCACATGAAGAAACCATTTTCATAGTCACTAATGGTATTTAGAGGTTCCTAGTATTACTTAAAATACTTAGTTTCAGCAGACAATTTGTTCAGGGAGGTCCTAAGATCAATCAAATGGGTAATACTTATAACAGAAGCTCTACAAACTTATAACTTTATCTTTCCTATTCAATGGTGAAAGACTAGGGACATCAAACTATGAGGAAATGCTAAATAGCTGACATGGAGACATTAGTGGGTTGCCTCGAAAAGCAGGGAGCAACAAGTTTTTCTCAAGAATTCACTGTAAATTGTGTAACATTTTGTTTAGTATTGAAAGTCAGTTACCCTGAATATACCTAGTTACTTTGGCTTGGTATATCACTACCAAGTCAGTCTTTTTTTTTTTTTCCGGTCATATCTAGGTTTTTAAAGTTGTTCACTTTAATTTAAAATGTGCTTAGTCCTTACCAAAATTCACTTAAGAGTAGGAGAATGACAGGATCCCACTGGTACTCCCTCCATTCATCAAACAGTGGAAGCAGTTGTAATGCCAAGTTTAGGATTCTTTAATGTTAAAATACTTTATTGCTTTAAAAAATGTTGCTAGATGACAACCTGTGAAAGCCTTAGTCATCTCACTAATGAGTACAAAAAACATTTTCAGTGGAATAATGCAAGCAAATAATATAAAGGAACATTGTTTTCTAGGCACAATGAAATAATGCTCTGTGAAAATGTGTCTCTACAGACGTGAAATAAATAAGGAAGTGACTACATGGGAGGTTTGTTATATTGATAAACAAATGTAGAGACAGCAAAATATTCAGGAACTACCTCTGTTATCAGAAGTCCTGAAAAATATGTAGATGAAAAGATAGATGCAGTTCTGGGAAATTATTTGAAAAACTGCTATCATAAACACTGTTAAATGTCCAATAGATCACTGTGTGCATTGGTGGAGCTTTGTAGTTTATGGCTGACACTTACAAAAGAAAAAAGGTTCTAAAGCAAACCAAGGAAAAATGCTTTTTTTTCTGACTGAAAAAATGTTATATTCTCAACGTTGACCTCCATTTTCAAAGGAGGATTGATGCTTTATTTAAAAAAAAAAGGGGGAGGGGGGGAGAAAGCCCTGATACTCCCCTTCTATTTTTCATTTTAAACTTGTCTGAAATCAAATGCTGTGATACCCTAGTGAAGTTTTAACGGTGAAAATTTCAAAAAATCTAAAGCCAAGCTTCCTGGCTTTTCTTGTTAATTAAATGAAGATAACCCAAGAATGTCAGACATTATAAAATAAAACCATTTATTTTTATTTTATGAGCCACATAATGGTCAGACAGAACAGGGGTGAGATATCCAAAGGAACCTTCTGAAGTACCCTAGGAGAATAACTTGTTCCGTGCTCGGGCCATGTCATGGTCTGAGGTACGACGGGAGGAGAGGGAAGAGGATGTGCACAGGTGCCAGTTGTCCTCCCGCTCCGTACAGTTGGTCGCCCATTAGGCCAAGGAGTTTGTTTTGTCTGTCATGGTCTGTAGTGTGTAGTAGATACTGGATAGAAATTCAAAGATATAGTTCAAACTGTACAAAAATAAATCAGAAGATGTAAGAGTGTAAATCTAACAGGAAAAAGCTGCATGTGTAGCATGAGAGGTGTGAAGAAGACTGGAAGGTCAAGCAAAGGTAGGATTCAGCTACTAATCAAGCATCTAATTGGGCAAGTTTCAGAAAACCTGTTTCTTGATACTGTAGAGAACAGTTCCTGGAAATGTATAGTTTTGAAGAGGAAACGAAATGAGGGAAGAGACTATTATGAGCTTGGTCCAAAGCAACTACAGTGTGCTTGTGTGCTTTAAGGGTGTTACAAGAACAAGGCTCATGTGTGAATCCCCTATGACTGTGTTACCATTTGAAAGACAGTAACTCACATTGTACAATGAAGCTTTTGGAAAGCTTGCAGAAGGAAAAGTGAAGTCTCTGTCCAGGCCCTGAGGACTCAGAAAGCCCTACGTGTCCCTGCCCGGCCCCCCGGGGCTCCCCCACCTGCCCAGGCCCCACATCACCCCAGGGCCCTCAGCCCCTGCGCCAGCAAGGCCGCACCAGGGCCGGGCTCCAGCTCCCCACAGCCCTGCCCAGCCAAGGGCCCCCCTGTTAAATGGCTTGGGTTATCTGCACAAGGGTAGTTGTTACCACTGGTTATCAGTAAACCAAAACCCACATCTGTCTTACTTTGGGGTTCAGGTAAAGCTCCTTCCTATGAACACTTGGTTACTACTGTTGGTATGTATTTCTTGGTTACAATTCAGTATGTGTACCACATAGATAAGCACCTGTGTAGGTTGGGAGCGTCTGCTTTAGCATGAGCTTTGTCTTATCGTGTCATATGAATACCTGTAATGCAGTCAGACACACTTTTCTTTATTGCTTCAGCTGTCTCCACTATCTTCAACTTCAACCTATCTTACTTTAAATTTTTTTTTTTACGTTAACTGTTAACAAATTTCTTTCTTAGAAGCAAAGTGGCATAAAATCCTTCAGTCTTCTCTGTCATCACTAGTTATTTTAATTCCATGAAGACGTGGATTTTTTTGGTGTCCTTCAGCTCTTAACTTCTGATATATTTGTAGAGCTTTGTCTATCTGCCTTTATGTCCTTAGTAGTTGTAGAGCTTTGGTACCTTTACGTCTCTGGTTTTAATACTGATTTATATATATTTCTATCTATTGAGGCCTAGAAGTTTTTCTATTTCTACTTCTTATTCAGTATCTTTTCTTATTTTCCTTGTCAGTAAGAAGTTCAGGAAGTAGTAATACTCATTTTGTACTGGCTGTATTCTCCCTCATGCCCTTCTATTGCTGAGCTCCAGCCTTCTTCCCTGCAAAGAAACATCTGCAGGCTTTTGAAATCCATTATATGTTTTTCTCATCACAGCTCATTACTTGTTTTTGTCAGAATTGCTTTCCGTGTTAGTATGTGTAACCATTTTAGTATATCAATGAGAATTAAATTTTAAATAGATTTATTTTTAACTTACTTTGTCCACTGTGTGTAAAATGCTTTCCATGCTATGTTTTAAGCATTAGCCAGACCATTTGTGTGTTTCCTTATAGTATTGCCAGCACACAAGTACATGCAGTTCCTTGCTGCCACCAGTTTCGTTAGATGCTTTGCTATTGTTTGAAAAGCAAGTTGTCAACCACAAGTTGTCTGTTTAGTAGGTATCCTCTGCTCCTGAAGCAGCTATTTTGATCTGGTGCTATAGTCTCTTCTTTCTCCAGTAACTGAATACTGTCTTATCACCTTGTGCTACTATTATAACATTGCCTATGTTGTTTTTCCTGTTTTTACCCATAACCAGAAATTTGGGTGGATTTGCTTTTGCACTTCCTGAACTGCAGAGGCATTTATTTGAATTCTTGACATAATATTCTTGTCCTACAAGTTTCTCCAAGATTGTTAGTCATAGTTTTATTTACATGTATTGATTTTCTTCCACACTGTTATTCATGTATGTTCTGTCAAGATCTTCAGATTGCCCTTCTAAGTTTTTGTTTGGTCTGTCTTATAATTCTACAGCTTTTCTGTCCACACTGTGTCTAGCATATTTAAGACTTCTCACTGTGTTTTTGTTGGGAGGATGTAGCCCTGTATTGTCTTGTCAGGTATGTCTCTGCCTTCTTTTGAACCTAAATTGAAGCTGTTGTCAAAAACTGTACTTGTGTAATAAAACAATATTCTCCTTTGTAAAATAGATGCTGTCTTCATTAGTGTTTCTTCATGAGACAGCATTTGCTGTTCAGTGCAGCCACAGGTCCTGTCTCAAGGTCAGGAGCTGTAAATCCAGAAAGTGAATTAATCTGTTGTCAGCTAAGCCTTTACAGTGATCTCTACTGCCTTCACTTTGAACACTTTGTCATCACTTTTGAATAGCTGCAGGTTATTGGTATTACTACTGGTATTTGTATTGATAGGCTTACGGTATTACTAATGTTCCCATGAGGCCAGGGGCAGTCCTTCCTGAAGTACCCAAACACTGCACTCCCAGACAATGTCTGGGCCATCAGACAGGATTGTTACTGCAGACATTTCTCTCTAATTGTAGACATTCTAAAATGGCCCTAACTCCGTGAGATTTATGCCACATTCACATGCTATTTAGTATTTCAATTATGCTTCTTCAAAACTAATTATGATACTTATTGTTTTGTAAGAGCAAACACTTAAAAGATGCAAAAATCTGAGAGAATACGTCAAGTATGAATACATGCTTAGATGCTGACAAACTTTTACCTGTGTCTTGTCAACTTTTTATTCTTTAAAACATTTTTCTCCTTTCCTGTCTTCAGAGGTCCCAAAGAAACAAATCAAATAAAAACAAAGCAAACTTAAGAACAAATAGCATAAAAATTGATACTTTGAAGAGGACTTCTAGACAGCTTTTCTTACCACTGTTGCAAAGCAATACTGAAAGGAAAAAAAAAAATCTTTATGTAGAGCGGGATTCTTTGGTACGGAGCTTTGTGTTAGCTGAAGGACTTACTTGTTATATCTGCAATGAAACAGAAGTTCAGGGCTTATGGTAGCGTGTATCTGTTGAAGTACAGTGTTGTGCTTTTTTTCTACCCGCTGAGCTCCACAGTATAGTTATTTCTTTTTAATCCAAATTATATACAAAAATTTTCTGCATATGCAGTATTTATTTTCTGAAAGTCAGTTTCTTTGAGGTGTTTGCACTGTGGATTAATGCTTATTTAAAAGAGGATGAAATGAACAGTATGAGCTGAAATTTTTCTTAGTTCTAACCAGTCATCGTGTTCAGTTTCTGTTTTCCATTATAGCTGAGTATTAGGCTACAGGAGACTAATACTATTGTAAGGACTTTGGAGTAGCCAGTCTGCCTTTTCAATAGAAAATACCCTAAAATCATTTTTTTCTGGATGGCTCCTACACTGTATGTACTAAAAACTTCAAAATGTTTTTAGTAGAAATTGAAATACTTGACTCTCAAGAATGGTTTAACAATAATGCCAGCCTTTTCTTGCAAATGTCAAACTTTCATAATTGAATTTTGCAAGCTTCATAATACTGTTTATGGCTTGACATATTGTATACACAGTCTGTTTCTGTAAACATTAAACAGATTAGTCAACAACTGATGGCAGTAGAATTATAATTAGATCTATTTATGAAATTCATTATACAGATAAAGAAAATTGGATGTTTTCCTCTGTGTTAATTGACATGTAGAACAACTGTGCACTCTGTCTCACTCCATTTTGCTACTTTAAAAAACAAATTACAATATGGAAATGGTACTGTAGCTGCATTTATTTTATTAGTTGTAGGTCCAAAGGCTTTATTTAAAAGTGTATGATACTTTGATTTAGTCTAAAAGTAGTGAAGGTGTTCTCCTAAGGAGTAATGTATAGCAAAGGAATTTGATTCTCAAGGCAGATGGGAAAAGGGGTAGTTTAATGAGGTTTGTGAAAAAGATACAATACTGATAGTCTCTTGTTATGTAGTTGTGATTATTTACGGTGTAAATTTTTAGTTTGGTGTAACTGTTGAAAGCTGTTTGTTGTCGTTCATAGGTCAGAAACCTTTTACTGATGGTGTGCTGTATGGTTTGACATATGCTGATTTTTGTTAAGCTGGTAGGGGATGCAGCTTCAAGACATGCACACACAAGCTGCAGGTTTTAAGCTCTTAAATTTACTATGATGTTTGGAGATAACTTTGGATTATGTAATTTAGAGCATTCTGGCCAAATAGCTTGAGTAGGCATGGCCAAACAATAAAAACAAGAAACAATCCAGCATTTATCCCTCCACTACCACCTCGTCCCGCTCTGCCTGTTTCCCAAGGAGTGCTCAGTCCAGCACATCTCCTAAAGGATTAGGCTCTCATAGAGAGACATTTCAGCATGGAAATCTCTGAAGGTCATTCATAGTGAACATGAATGCAAAAAAAGATTACTTTTTTCCTACTAGCTCTTTTTATATAGCAACTATCCTTTATATTTTCTGACATGCTTGCTGACTCCAGTGTATTTGAAAGAGGATTTATTATCAGTTTAGTTGCTATTTTACAAGTTTTTCCTTCCGATCTTTTTTGGCATGCCTTATTGTGCTTTCTATATTTTCATTTATCAGAGTTCACAATCCTTTGTGTGTTCCTTGTTTGACAAAATTTCAGCTTTTCAAGGTCTGCTTTCAAGTCTCTAATCTGTCACTTTTTCGTTTTCTCTACTACTTTGTGATAGCATGTTAAAATACAGTTTTTTTATTACTTAGATAATTTTAAGATTATAAGAAATGTAGCGGTATGAATGAGATTGTTTTAGTTAGTGTATGTTCATCTGTGCAGATAATTGTGAATCTGTGCTTGATAATTGCAGATACAGATTCATTTAAAATGCCATCAGTGCCTGAAAAAAGGAGTCAGGCACTTCATAAATATCAGACACTTCATAAATAGGAGATAACAAGGATATGAGTCAGAGCTTGTATGTAAGGAATCACGTCAAAATAATGTATTATCCTTTTATGACAAGGGCAATGCATGATCAAGTTGGAGATATTCTAGTAGAGGTGCAAAACTGCATTCAGCTGCTTGGGGAATGGTTATTAACGGGGTGCTGTCAGAATAATGTATCCTGTGGGACACTGCAGGATATATGTTGGGAATAGGTGTGGGTGGGTGGTCTTTCAGTGTTTTATCACTTTGATCCAGAGTTTACAGGTGTCACTATATCTTAAAGGGATTTAAGGTGCAGTGGAGGACAGCTGTACAGTTTAAAATAATTTGGTAAATTGGTAAGATGGTTGGAAAAAAAGTCATGTTTTTTTGGTGGTGGTGGTGGTTGTTGTTGTTTTTTTGCAAGATCAGATGCCAAAGCAAAAGTAATCAGTGATGGCAAGTTTGTATGGTATTCAAAAGAGGCACTTTTTTTTTTTTTCCTAAAATGATCTAGAAGTAGCTGGAAGTGTGACTTACCCTGTAACTTACCCTGTGGCTTCCAAAGCTGAACTTTGACTGAACTTACACTTGTGTAAGGTTGTGAGCCATTCGACTATAAAAAGAAAACAGGATTTATAAGGAAAGACCTAAAGGTTTGTTAGTGTGAAGATGAGAAGATTGGGCAGAAGAGGGGAGTATATAATCTTCTATTATATAAAAGATGGATTTCAGAGAACTGTAGAATCTATTTTGCATGTCTGTAGCACATAGGGGAAGTAAGCAAGAGTTTAAATTAAAGCAATAAAGATTTAGATTGGAGAGTGAAGGGACAAGATGGTGGGGGAATGTTTTCAGCTAGCACAGCACTAGACCTGAATTTTGCTGGGAAGTTGCGATTTTATCTGTCACTGGAGATCTTAGGAGGATCACAAAAACATATGTCACACAGTTGTACAGTTACTGTGGCAAAGAGTAGAATAGATGACCTCTTGAAGTACGTTCTAACTCTCTGGTTCAGCACTGAACTGGTCTTGTCAGCATGGACTTAAGGTTTTCTAGACTCTAATAGTGTAGAGCTGAGATTGTAATGCTGACCTCCTGATCAGTATACTGACAGTGATGAGGAAGTGTTAAATTGTAGTAGTGAAGTTGAGAGTTTTGGACAGGAGTAATAGTGCTGGAGGTCAGCTACTAATATGTAGACTGCATCAGTGCTTTCTGGGGATGGTATGTGGCACTAGAGTTTTTGCTCCAAATAAATGACAGCTTCTAGATGAATCATGGGTCTGGCCTAGTAGGACATCTCTTATTTTCATCATTAAAAAATGTTTATTTGCTTTGAGGCAAAAAAAAAAAAAAAAGCATTTTTTGATAGTCATGTGTATGAGTTTTATTCTTTATTCTAAATAGTTACATTGTTTCTATACATGTGTAGATAGCAGTTTTCATATACTTTTAGATAAAGAATTCTCGCATTTCTGCTCAAAGTAAATGTAGTTTTTTCTTGTTTAATCTAGAATAAGAAAACTGAGACATTTGGTCTTATTAATGACCTGAGAATAGTCACATTTTACTTTCTTCAGAGAAAGTATTCTCCATACCAGAAAAAAAGTGCAAACTTATCATGAATCTGTTAGATTTATGCCATCCACAAGTCTGTATACTTTTCAATCACCTTTTTCTTTTTTCTTTTTTGTTGTTTTTTTAGGAAAGGAAACTGAGAAAGCCAAAGATCGGTGTGATAAAGCCACTATGAAGCTTCATATGTTGCATAATCAATATGTGCTGGCACTGAAAGGAGCACAGTTATATCAGCACCAGTATTACGACACTACACTTCCCCTGTTACTTGATTCACTACAGAAAATGCAAGAAGAAATGATTAAAGCCCTGTAAGATATATGCTTATATATTTTAACTTGCAAAATGTTGTGAGTAGTTTTCTAGTTTATAGTATTATTAGAAAATAGTAACCTATGATTATTTATGTATTAAAGGTAATGAGGAAAGCTGTTTTTAGTCTTTCAATTGACAATAATTGTGCATAGATAAGTCAGTTCATGTACAGACAGTAGTTTTGAGGGGTTACTTAAGCATTTTGGTGAGACACCGTCTTCTTGTAAAACTTTGTAATTTTACAGATTGACTGCAGTGTTTACGGTAGAGCTCCTGCTTTATCCTCTTCTTCAGATGGGATAGCGTAGAAGTTTGTTACCTCTCTGGTAGTCTTATTTTTATGAAATTTCACCACTAACAGATTTGTTTTAAACTGGCCTACCATCTTGACAGACATTTTGGAGGAGGGCCAGACAGATGCATGGTTAGTCATATGTATGAGCAAATAAAAGAATCATGTAAACCTAATCTCACTGACAGGAATTCAGCCTTAAAAATACTATTGCCTTTTCCCTGAAAGGTCATTCTTTGCATCATTACAGACGATGTGCAAATTGATGATTCCGGAGAACAAACAATTAGCCCTCTTCTCTGGTCTGTAACCACCATGCTGCCTCTCTGACTTTCCTGAAGAGTGTGAATTGGTTAGGTCTTTTTCTTGGGCATTCTGTAAAGCACTTAGTTTAAAAGACAGGCTAGTTACTTCTTTTTGTAGGCATTGTTCATTTAGACGTGAGGCACTCTTCTGCAACTCATTTTCTTACCTTTTCTGAAATCTATATTCATCTTGACTTCAGCACATAGGAAGTGAGGGAGAGTTGAAGGTTTCATACTCGATACGCTTACATTATGCCTTTGATTCTGGTGCAGGTATTTAAGTGAAACAGACCTCTGCAGTACTCTCTTCAGTCCTTTTAATCTTGATATATGTAGAATCGCAACAAGAGAATACAGTTAAATTTGTGTGTTGTAATTAAGGTGATTTTTCGGAAGTGTGAGTTATAGTAATTCACTGAGGAGTTTTGTCATATAACAACCTATTGAACCCATTTGTCTTTGCTATCTCTGAAATAAAGACTGAAAAATATTTTTGTCAGTAGCTGAACATTTTTAGTGAGATTTGAGATCTGAGTTGATTGGGAAATTACTGTTTTCTGATAACTTTGGGCTTAATTCTGCAAAAAGAGATGGTGATGTCAGGTATGGGGCTTGGTGTTGCCATAGTGTGAAACATACTTGCTTAATAGTTCCGATTTTGCAGATCAGTTAGTTTGGTAATCTTGAAGCCTAGATTAACCTTAATAATCTCTGTCTCTCTCTCTCTTTAGTAATTGACATAGATTCCCTTTCTCTTAGGTATGACATTGCTGTAGTTGACATTGACCTCTCTCTTTCGTTGCAGTCTTTGAACTATTTTCTGGAACCTTTTCAGACATGTTGTTCACAGGCAAGGCAAGATTTAATGACTTCTCTTGTCTGCTTTCTCCTTAGAAAAAGTACTGGAAAAATCCAAGCAAATGATGTTTTTTTACTGAGTAAACATATCTAGAGATCATATCCAGGAAAAAAAGTATTAATACTTTTTTCCTCTGGGCAGGTCAAAATTCATCAGTATTTTAAGAAGCTCACAATGCTTCAGCACCTGGCAAGCCAGCAAGTTTGTCAAAAAAAAAAAAAAAAAAACGGAAATGATTATGAGGGTTCATTTATGGAAAGCCAAAACTTAAAGAGAACAGGAGACTGTTCTGAGGAAGTGTCAGTGGATGCTGTTGTTATGGTTTAGCCCTGGTAGGCAGCTCAGCACCACATAGCTACTCGCTCACTCTCTCCAGGTGGGATGGGGGAACGAATTAGAAAAGTAAAAGTGTGAGAACTCTTGGGTTGAGATACAGACAGTTTACCAGGTAAAGCAAAAGCTGCACGTGCAGGCAAAGCAAACCAAGGAATCCATTCGCTACTTCCCGTGGGCAGGCAGTGTTCAGCCACTGCCAGGACAGCAGGGCTCACC
This sequence comes from Chauna torquata, assembly GCA_013399475.1. NCBI lineage: Eukaryota > Metazoa > Chordata > Aves > Anseriformes > Anhimidae > Chauna > Chauna torquata. Next base: position 82,247 of record VXAL01010526.1, on the reverse strand, counting down.
ACGCGTAACAGTTTCTTTGGAAGACAAACGCCATCACTCCCAACGTCCCCCGCCTTCCTCCTTCTTTACCCCAGCTTTTATTGCTGAGCATGACACATGTAGTATGGGACATCTCTTTGGCCAGTCTGGGTCACCTGCCCTGGCTGTGTCCTCTCCCAGCTCCTTGTGCACCCCCAGCCTCCTCGCTGGCAGGGCAGCACCAGAAACTGAAAAGTCCTTGGCTCTATGTAAACACTGCTCTGCAACAGCCAAAACCATCGCCACTATTTTCATCAAAAACACAAAACACAGCAGTGTGTGAGCCTCTACAAAGAAAATTAACTCTGTCCCAGCCAAAACCATGACAGCTATTAAAATTTGTGGCAAAATATCACCTAGTCTTTTACCACTCCTTATTCACTTGCTTTTCCCCACTCCTCGAACCAGGTAATGACAAGGCTGGATGGCTTGTACTTTCTTGTGTGAACTTCTTCCTTGATTTTGTTTCTTCTTGTGATGTTTCTTCTTTTGTGATATTCTTGTGATATGCCACCTTGTGATGTGTATTTATTTTTGTCTGAATGACCAATTCATAAAATGAATACATGATAAAGGATAGATAAAATGATGAAAACCAATTTTTTAAGGAAATTCACACTGTTTTGTAACTTCTTTTCCCTTATGCCAGAATATATTTGTCAGTCAGGAGAACATGAGATACTGTAGTGTAGATTAGTGTGAAAAGTTCAATGGTTGTGAAAAAGGCTGTCATCAATGAGCCATGTATGTTCCTTTTCCTTGTAATCTCTACAGCTTTAGTTTAGCTATCCTGTATATAGATACGCTGAAATCAGTACAAGGAGCATGGTCTTAGAGACTTCTCCACTTATAGCCAATTCATGAAAGAAAAAAGAAAAAAGGCGACAATTGATTTGTTACTTCTTTGAGTAATATATTGTCTTATTTTTTTCCCTTTTTTAGCCAGTTGCAACAAGAATTTGTAGAAACAGCAAATTGAAAGTTTGAAGCATCTTCAATGCCATCTATGCCTTCAGTGCCATGTTATACAATAGAATTTTTTTTCCTCTCTAGAAAAGGAATCTTGGATGAGTATAGCCAGATCACCAGTCTTGTTACAGAAGAGATTGTGAATGTCCATAAAGAGATCCAGACCTCGGTTGAACAGATAGACCCCAACTCTGAGTATAATGACTTCATAGACACCCACAGGTATGCATTTTCTTCTTGGTGTGCATGTTCATGTTTCTTTTTGAGAAAAGCTTGCATTAAACTGCAAGGCTGGTTAAGGATCAGAGTTGAATTTGTTTCTGTTTGTGTCCTTTTACGTTGTTACTTGTAAAGCTTTATCCTAATTTGAAAAGTGGTTCTGCCTGCATGTACAGGAGGTAGGCTGAATGTCAGGTTTTTAACCTGACTTGTTTCTTTAACCATCCATCTCTTTGGCTGGTTCTAGAAAAACAAAGTTCATGTTAATGGTATTGCATGTGAAGAACCATAACTTTGGTGCTGGCAGTGGACTATACATGATGATCCAGATTCAGTGTGAGCTAATTTACCATATATTTGGATGCGGTTTGCATCCTATGCTATGCTGTGTTTGTCTGCTTTATTTCTTTTACTGTTCAGATTGTGGGTAAAGTGAAAACTAGACATCTCTGTGTAAACTGCAGTTATTGCAGATTTGCAATGCAGATAATGCAAGAAAGTTTTATATTTTAAAAACAAACTTTATTTACCATTTATTTTATTGAACTGTTACTGTATATTGGTACATATGGATATAGTTTTAAGACCTCTTGTTTGTAACTTTTTTGTTAAAGTGTAAATTGATAATTGTCAAGTGTAGCAGGATCAGTGGACCCATGCATGTAGATTTCCCCTGAGAACCTTGGTAAGGTTGTGAACTGAATTCGAAGAACTGTATTCTGTTTTATACCCAAGTATGTTTTTACGGCTATGTTCTTTATTCAAAGGAAAAAGAAGGTGCATGCAATTGCTGCTTTGCTCTTATTTCATATGTAATTTTAACTATATTGCAGTTACTAAAATAATTCAAAGCGTAACGATTTGCTTTCTGCTCTACACAAAGATGCATGTTAATTTTACAAATACAACATTTATTTACTGGGTTAGGTCATCAGAAGTTGTTGAACAAGAAATAGAGTTTGATACATCTCTATTAGAAGAAAATGAAAACCTTCAAGCTAATGAGATCATGTGGAATAATCTAACAGCAGAAAGTTTGCAAGTCACGTAAGTCTTTATTTACAAAACTTTCATTCTTTGGAAATGCTGTTATAAGTTATATCTAAGCTCACTTAGCTCATTGCATTGCTGTGTCCTCATTTTTAAGGCCTATTTTCTAAAAACAGTGTTTTTAAGCTATAAGCTGTTGCCCGTTGCTGTTTTTATTGTTCCTTTGCACAACATAACCAGGCCCGACCCAAAACTTGCTAGCACTTTCAATATAACTTCCCCTCCTCCCTAGTTAATTTATACAGTGCCCCAAATCCATCATTAATCCTCCTTGGGAACTTGTTTACTTATCTTCCCAAAAGTGTTTCCACATTCAGTACTCTAGGAAAAATACTGAAATCTGTTTATGAAACCACTGAGTACAGTGATGTAGTCAGTGATTGGAATTGCCATCCAGAAAAATTTCATGAATGCATTATTTCACTTGTTTTGTAAGCGTTTGCTTTAGTTTTGTAAAGGAAATTCTTATTCATTATTATTATAACCTTTAAAATATTTTAACTTACTAAAACAAGTGTAGGTTTTGTATTGCATTTCATGGAACTTTTAGGTAGTCAGGATGATAAAATATCTTTCTGCATATTTTGTTTATCTATTGCATATTTAAATGTTTTCATTAATTTTACCAACTTTGCATTTAATCAGTTGTTACTGGGGAACAAATTTCCTGCTGGGGGTATTATCCTTTATTAGAATGTTCTCATTATCTTATCAAGCTCAGCTTTTGCCATAAAATGGTCCGATGCAGTCACTTGTGAGATTTCAACTATTTTTGCAATTTTTTTATAGGTACACTTATTTTTTTTTATATTTCTTGCAGCAATTTAAAATAGTAAAGTCAGAATTTCAGTGGTTTACGATGCTTTGCTGTCTATACTGTATTTCAGTCCATTTGACTTGTTCACTTTAGGAAGCATAACTGATCTACATAAGATAGCAGGGGTGGGTTGTTGCTGCTGTTTTTTGTTTTTTGTTTATTTTTTTCTGCTTAATCAAACTATGAGCTTTGTTTCTTGTAGGTTATTCTGAAAACCAAAGTCATAGTGAGGCTTCATATTAGTGAGATATTTCAGACATAAACACATTACAGTGTATCTTCTGTAGACTATTCTAATTCTGTACCTCCTCACCATGACAGATGCTCTAGATTTTGTTCATTCCTTTTCAAAGTCATTAATTATAATCTCTTTTTCCTGTGTAATCTGTTTGCTTTTCATAAATTTATTCTTAAATAGGTATTGAAATAATTTTTTTAAATGTAAAATTTTAGCTTTCTTTGTCAGACTCCTCCTCCTTATTACTGAAGCAGCTTCATCTTTCTTGTGAAATGATGTCATGATAATTAAAACCCTTCCCTTTCCTTTAAACATGCTTCTGTTTATAATGTATTCTGCATCATTACTAAGCTAGGATTATTCCTGGATACAGTGTGTAAACATTGTACATCTAGATCAACTTCAGCTCAGTAACAGAGAAAATACATACAATATAATCTACGTTTTTCATACATCTTTCAGTTTTTCGAAGATTCTACCTTCCATAGCTCAAAACAATAAGTAACTTATCTTTTTGGCTTTTAGAAATAAGATATCAGCATGACAAAGCAAAACAGCTGAAATGCTGCTTTTCTAGTAAACGATTCTGATGAAATGTGTGTTTATGTTTGTAAATACATATCTACAAATTCTATGAAATTCTATGGTATGAGAATGCTTCTGGAACAGGAATCAAACAGCTCTTTTAACTATTGCTGTCTTCAAAATCTTCGCTTTCTGGTATAGGCTTTACTAGGACCTTTGAGCAAAGAAGTTTAGCTGTACTATGGCAGACCAAAGGCTGGCCTAACCAACTATCTTCTCTCTGACATTGGCCAACAGGGAAAACTGGGAAGGAGGATAAAAACAGTGTCATGTCTCGTATTTTTCAGCTTGGAAATGTTTTGAGTCAGAAGTAGTATTTGTTTGTAATAGTATTAGTTATATTTTTCTTCTGTGAGTTTGTCCAGTCAGTTTCAATGTGTACAAGTATCTATTGTCCACAGAATTTCTGGTCAACGAATTCTAAAGATTAACATCATACTGTATGGACCTGTTACTTTTTAGTTTCATTTCTTGGCTCTAAGCTCTTGATTTGGAAGAGAGTAGGAACAATCTACTCCTTTCCACTTATGGTTATCTAAACTTTTGTCCTACTCCTACTCTTGTCTTTACAGCTAAAGACTGCTCTGAAAAAGTTATTTCTTTCACAAAACTTACTCATACCTTTTATCAAGCCTGTCATCTTTCTTTGAACATTTTCAAGGTTATTATATTTTTTTTTTATATGAGTGACCAGAATTGTACAGGTAATCTAGATGCATAGTTTAGAAAAAGGCATAATGAGGTTTCCTGTGTTCTTGTTCTGCTTCATTTTTGACAAATCCAAGAGAATCGTTCTGTTTGATTTCCTGACTGGTGCTGAGTATCAAGCCAGAGTTTTTGTGGAATCATCTATTGTAATTCCAAGATCCCATTTCTGAGTGGTACTGGTCAGCTTAGAGCCATTGACTGCATAATTAAAGTTTTGGAACGTTTTTTCCTCTGTGTATTTGCTTATTTCAGTATACATTGAAATTAATCTTCCAAATGACAATCCAGTTACTTAGTATTGTAAGATCCAGAGGAATCCTTTTCTGTTCTTCACATTCAGCCCCTTTCTTTATTACCTCAAATAACATTGTATCAGCATTCTTTGTTGCTTTTTAGATTGCACTTTTGTTTGGATTATTATGATCGAATTAAGCACTGCAGACTTTTGTGGAGCTCCACTAGCTATCTCCTCACACTGTCAAAGCTGACTATTTATTCTTATCCTCTCTGTTGTTGTTCTTTTGTTTTGTTTTGCTTTTTAGTGCAGGTGAGAACCCTTCCTTTTACAACTGCTTAGTTCTCTTTAACTACTTTTGTTGATGTGCCTCATTAACTGCTTTTTAGATATTTTTTGCTGTAGTCTTGCTATAAAACCACTAGAGAAAATCAAAACAAATCAGATATTTGTATCAACTTACTGTGTATTACTAGAAATTTGCAAGTAAGATCAGTATATTTATCAATAGATGACTTTTTAAAGATCCATTCTGCATGTGCTAAAACAGTAGTAATTCAACTGTTGAACTCAACTTTGTTGTTGAGATCATTACTTTGGATCTTCTAAATACTAGATCAGAATGTTTCTGCATAGGAGAACTAGCTTGTTATGTACTAAATACAGGTAAATCCAGTACACTGACTAGATTTATTTTCCAGACTTTGAAGAAATTGAAAGATGTGTATGGATCCAAACTCAACAATTTTGGGTGAATCAGTTGTCTTGTTGAGTATATGAGAGAAAAATGACAGCTTTACATACATCACTTACTGGAGGATTAAATAAAATACATATCCTTAAAATATATTTAAGAACAAGTGATGAGAAAACTGACTCAGTTTTATGTTTTTAGGTAAATTTGACAAACAATTTGACAGAGGGAGGTTGTTAAAAGTTGATGTTGACTAGCTAACCTTTCTAATGAGTGAGAGAGATGTAGTGTCTCCTGATAAATGTTGATGACTGACAGACTAATATTGAGATATTCAGAGAAGCATAACAATAAAAAGTTCATTCTCGGAAGATCCTAAAGTACCTCAGAAGTTTTCAGAAGAACTACATCGACTTTCTGTTTCAATCTGATGCTGTAATATAAAATCAGACATTTTCAAAATGTTAAAACATTTCAATGTATTGATTCGGCATGTATGCAATCATACATTCCAATGATGAACTATCTTATTAGTTTGGTTTTAATTTCTTGAATAGTGGTGCTTGAATATGTCTTAATTTGATAGATACTGGAGCTCGTTCTCCTCAGCAGAAACATTTTGATGTAGTACTTAGAAGATCCAAGGCAATTTGGATCAACGGTAAATATCATCAGTCTAATTCCTCTTGTTTCAGCACATGCAGAAAAGATTTTTAAAAATCTATCCTTTATTGATAAAGGATGCAATATACCGATCTTACTTGCAAATTTCTAGATGTAACATTTGCTTCTTGTAAGTCAATTGTTAAGCCAAATACAGTGTTGATTGAAAAGCTGATTAGAAAGCTGATCAAAAAGCAGTATTTTTAGTTAGTTAGAGAATTGGTAATTAATTTTTAAGCAAGGTATTAAAAACAAAAGTTGACAGTTGATATTAAATCAGAAAGTCCATGTAAGAAGATTGTTTCTGAGAATTTCAGCATACAGATTTTGATAACCTAATAACAATAAAAATGTTTGTTAAAAAAGGAGCTGCTAGAGAAATGTTTGAGAGAACATTGTTGTAGAGAAGTGTTGCTCTTATCTCAAAATAAACACATGCAGATGCTTGTTCATTTGGGAGGTAAAGTTTTGTTGTTCGCTATCTGGCTTTTTTTTAATAGTCATTTAAGTCTTACAAAATTTAGGACTGTCTGAATAAAGAATGTTTAATCAACGTTGTGTAAAATACAATTGGGAGGAGAGAGAACTAACACAATGTTAAGATCAAATTATTCGTTTTGGTATATATGGCACATGGAACGTGGCTCCTAGATATCTAGAGTCCATGTAAATTACTCCCACTTGACCTCTGCCACTCCTCAGTCTGGAGTAGTTTGGGGCAACAGATCTGTGCAAGTACTATATGTGCTTTGCTTTTATTCTCTTTACTACATTGAAATCGGGATTGAAAATACAGGGAAAGCAGAGTAAGATGAAGATAAATGGATGAATGAAGATATATATGTGATATATACACTTTGGTTTTGGCATTCATCTATCCATATGTATTTTATATACACGCACACACGTGTTTTTTCAAAATTGTTCTCCTGACTTAATAATTGCTTGATGTCAACATACCTAGTTTGATATGTATTTTAGAAGACATGATTGTGTGAGCTTTTGTGCAGAGTTGTATGAGAAGTGTATCATAAAGTGTCACATTACATTTGTTGACTGTTTGGTTATTGAAATGTTTGCTGGTGTAATTGCAAAGTTCAAGTAATGCTTTTGATGTGCAATAACTGCTTTTCTGTTAGTTTTGAGTGTTGTTGTACAAGTTTTTTCTTTACTTTGGAGTAAACCAAAGATTGTGTGGCTTTAAAAAAGTTAATTGTAGAAAAAAGTATACAGCTTGCTCTTATAGTGCTATTTGAATTTGTAATGCAGGACGTGTTGGTTCTTTTTTTGTTATTTCTAGAGATGAATACATCCCAACTACCAATTCTGTGTATTTATTTAACGTGTGCTTCAGCAGTCAGAAGGCTTTTGTTTTTAATAAAGCATCTCATATATTATCAATATCTTAGGAAGGCATTAATTTTCAGAACTCGTCAAGCATTCTAGAGAAAATTTTCTTGACAGAAGAGCCTGCAAGCAGCGGATCATTCTGTAACCTTATATGTATACACAGTCTAGTATGGATCTGTAAAAATACAGGTTAATAGCATAATGTAAATGTGTAGCCACAAGAAAGGCCATCAAGCACTGAGTAGCAGACTAACGCTTTTTTTCATCCTCAGGAAAAAAAACAAGCAACAGAAGTTCCCAAATTTGTACAATTTTTGTATTTACACCATGGATTTTTTGTAATGTATGTCTTGCAGGTTAAAAACAGTAATAGAAGAACTGATTCAAACACAGCAAACGCTTTTGAGCAAAGAGGAGCTTGTGTTGGAACTAGAGAAAAAAATAGAAGAGTCCTCTAAGACTTGTGAAAAGAAGTCAGAGTAAGTGGAAATGAAATTTCAAAATATAATAATTTGAGGGAAAAGTGTCTGTAATACAATTCCTAATATTTAAATAACCTCCAATAGGAGGTTAATAGGCAGAACCTCTTGTTCTGCTTTTGTCAGAAATGATTCTTGTTTATAAACAATCACAATAAGTTAGTTTCCCATTTCTAAAATAAACCTTCCTGACTCCAGATCCTAATTAGTTAAAGAAATGAGCAGCTCTATTAATTTAATTTTTTTT
>VXAL01010526.1:41318-63522 GCA_013399475.1 Chauna torquata | reverse complement strand
ATTTTGTAAATTGTTACAGAACAAGAAATCTTCAGGGACAACAAAGTCTGGCAGTAGACTTACTTAATACAAAATAATAATACAAAAAAGTAATTAATTTTGTTTAACACCAATACAGTGAAATCTGTATGCCAGTTTAATTTGTCTTTTCCCGTTTCCTTACAAGGTAAAAACAAATATTGTAAAGGTGCAAACCCAGTATCTTTAACAATATGTATTTAGTTTTTCTGAGAACTATTTAGTGGTCTTTTAAATGGAATACAACACTTTAGGACATGTGGGTGTTAAACTGGCAGTACTTCAGGTCCTCTTTAGAAACCGTATGATTATTTCAGCATAGATGCCGTTTATATAGATTTATTTTGCATACAGTAGTATACTGGAATCATTGATAAAACCGAGACTTGGTATGCAGGCTCTGTAATACTGGAAAGACTTGTCAGCAGGTGGAGCTCAGTGGCAAAAGACTGGTTATGACTGAAAAATCAACATTTCTCATCATTATGTGTGTTTAAAAAGGTAGATGAGACACAGAAATGTGGAGGAAAAAATGTATGTTCTCATTTCTCTAACATCTAAGTAATCTGAAGTGGTGCTTTTTTTTGCTGGTTTTGTTTGTTTGTTTTTGGTAAAATACAACAGTGATACAGAAGGACCCAAATGCATGATCTGTAACAGTATGTAAGCAGACCAAAAGACCTGCACAGCTATGCTGCTTCTGGAGCAACAGTACAAAGTTACCGCACTTTTTCCGTATGCCTCTTAAAGGATTTCCAGTCCAGGTTGGTTGTCAGGATGGAAAGCATCTGGAACACAGACAAATCAGGAAGGAGACCATGAAGTCTCTAGTAACATGAACTCAGGAAAGGTAAATAGGACAGAAGGAAGCTGAAGCATCATGATAGAGCCAGTGGGATGGATTTAACTTTCAGTGCATCATTGCAGGAGGATGCCATACTGTATGCAGTGGGGTAACGGAACATAGGTATCAGCATGAGATTTTACATTTCTGAATTGCTGTTATATCTATTGTAGCAGAAGTATCCAAAAGGAATAATCACAGCATTTCTAATTGGTTTTACTATTTTTCGTTCCTTTTTAAAAGGCTTCAGAGATCCTAGTCTCAGTGATTGCTTTAAAAGTAAGATAAGTCAAATTTTGGTGAAAATTGTTTGTGTTAAACTTTAAAAAAAAAAAAAAAAAAAAAAGAAAAAAAAAATCCCACCCCCCCCCCCCAACCCCTCACAGTGGTTATAGAAGAAAAAATATTAAATGCATGAAACCATGCTAAAATGCTAATTTTCTTAAAGTTAGCGTGTTGTATTCCCATCTCTGCTTTCTAGATACCATGAATCAGTGCTCCTTCTAATAGTGTGATCAACAAAGCAATCGTCTTAGAGTTGTTTTTGTCTTAATTTCCTCTGCAGTTTTGGATTTGAGGCAAATATTTTTAGGATTCTCGGTAAAATTATAATTAACAAATTTAATCAATTTGCAAATTTTTAACTTTTTCAAGTCAGTTACATAGATATTAAAGAGCATTTACAAGGAATGACTATGTGATTAAAGATGCTTCATCAAATGAGTTTTAGATGATGTAAGACCCTGAACTGTATCAGAGTACCTACACTCTAGGGGGTCTCATTTTCCCATATTGTCCAAGGCTAAATAGAATCTTTATTTTCAAACAGATGCAGGGAAACAGTTAGCTTGTGTGACAGCCCATTGCAGCAGCAGGAGAAAGCTTCATGGTAGAGATGGAAATTTTTTTTTATAGTGACTCAGTAGAATTAAGGCATTTCTATGCTTTGTAGTGCAACACCAAACAGCTCCCTTGTTTATCTGTCCATGTAAGTAATTCTGTGCTAATCTGTGGCTTGTGACATTTGTATAAAACTAAGATTGTAAGTGAGAGCATTTATTAGGAAGTGGTAGGGGAGTACTTCACAGTTACTTGTTTTATGTGTTTATATAGTTTGTAGACTTCTACTGCACTATTCCAAGATTGTAAAGTTTCTTGTCAATAGAAACAGGACCAATGTAAATCTATGCAGCATTGGTATCCTTATCCTTTTTCTTATGTTTGTTTCAGCAGAGGAAACACTGTCAGTGCAGTCATGTTGTAGAAATCGTGCCTATTAATTTATAAGACTTGGAAATAAACAGTTGTATTTGTTAGATTCCTGGACAGCTGAAGTTCAACTAAGTGATCTTTGCTTTGGGCTCCTTTCCAAGCTTGCTGGCTGGGACTGGTGTTTCTGGTTCACAGACAGAACTTAACATGGAGCAAAAATGCTCCAACTGTCAGATGGTTCAAGCAAGTGTGGAGAATGAACTCTGTTCTTCTTTCTGTAAGAGTATGTTCTAGCTTCTGTTTCTTCTCTTCATAAATCCCACTTGCCTGGTGGACATGCATCACAGGAAGCACAATCCACAAAGAGATACTAAGGTAAGAGACAGATAAACTCAATCATGCTTTGTCCTGAGCAGGTGTAGTAACACCCACTGGTCTAGAATTTGAGATAGGAGGTAGTGGAGCCTCTGAGCCTCTTTCTAGTGAACATGCCTGTAAATTTCTGAAGTAAAAGATTAATCTGGCAGTAATCTTTTGATAGACTATAGGACTCAAATTATACATTTCTTAAGGAAATTATCTGAGGTAAAAAAAAAGGATTGAGCAATAATCTAGTCTGTCTTGCAGAAAGGCAAAATTAGAAGTATGAATGCACTTTGGGAGGAATTGAGGAAGGTAGCTTGTTCAGAGTAAACAAAACTCTCAGAATATTTGAAGTGCAGAATAAGTGAACCCTCTCTGAATGAAAGAGAATGTATGTACTTCAGAGAAGTACATACACTTCTCTTGAACTGCCAAATATAGTTCAAGAGCTTTCAATGTTCCTTAAGGAAGGAGCCTTCGTCGTGCTAGTGTTGCAGCATTGTATACCCAGGGGGATTTATTATTTCATTCAAAATCCTCCCTAGGAGTTACAAAAGCTTTACTCTGAAATTTCGCTTCGAACAGAAGTCACATATTGATATCCAGCGTATGTTTCAGTATGTGTTGGGGTGTTTCTGTGTGCATTGGGAGGAAAATAGTAATTCTCTGCCAAAATTGTCATCATTGCCATCTTTTTCATGTTGATTCTGTTTTTTAGCATGATTATGAACTTCTCATAGGTAACACACAGAAATGACGTGATAGAATTTACCTGGTATACATCATCTTTCCTTTTTTGACCTCTTTCCTTGTTCTTTCCTTTTTTTTTCTCTGTCCTTGTTCTTTTTTTTTTTTTTTAATACTCCTTCATTCTTCTTTCCATGGCTGGTTGAAAATGCCTTCATTCTTAAAGGCAATGATAAAGCTTCTGAAATTCTTAAAATCTAGTATACAATATTTATTTGAATTAGAATTTATGGTTTTAATCTAGTGCCGCTGGTAGTTTATTATCACATTCAAAGAGTACAATTTTCTGGTTTGTTTTGTGGCTACTCCTCTCTTCTGCCATGTAGGAAAGCTCTTCCCTGCTACAAGGTAAGAAATCAGAATGGCAGCCTAATCCATTTTTTCAAAGCACTACCCTTACAATTCAGGCCAGATAATTTTTTGTTCTCATTTTTATTTTTTATTGTTGGAGATCATTAATTGTGGGGTAAATGACAAATCCATGTTTCAAATGTCACTGTGTTTTTTTGTGTGTTTTTTTTTTCTCTGTTTGTTTTTGTGTCATCCTGCAGTAAGGTAAATGTGAAACATTTCTGGTCAACAAGGGATCCAGTTGCCTGAACGTCAGCGTTAATTGATGTTTTTGGATTGCTTAAGGTTTACTATCTGACCTCAGGCTGTGACTCTTGTCTGCCAGCCCTGTGTAGATGTCTTGGATACTCTTAAGACTGGATACTAATATACAGAATTGGAGCATACTTTCCTACAGGCCCTTTTGAGTTCTTGGCCCAGAAGGGTCTTGAATGGTAGGGAAGGGAAAGCACCGTCTGAGATGGGATAGTAATTGTAATCCAGTCAAAAAATCCCAGGATTACTTATCTCAGCTCCTTTTTAGGAAGGTACAGAAACAGGACATAGAAGGTTTATCTTTATTTGGCGATGACATTTACATCAAGGTAAATAATAGTAGATATCCAGGAATTTATGAAACTAAGGTCATTATCCTGAGAAGAAAAAACTTGGAGTATTACATTCAAGATGCTTGGAAAAGGGTAATCCTTGAAAATTGACTGAAGTCATTTACTTTTGGGGCACTGTTGGAATTCCGATGAATTACTTTTAATCAAATAATATTCCTAATCTATAAGATTATGTGGGCCAAAAGCAGATGTTTTCTAAAAGTTAATACAAAATTTTTCTGCAAGCAAAACTATTTTTCATTTTCTCTTTTTGTCAAGCTCCTTAATTGCAGAAAACAAGAGTTCATTGTCTGGAAACTAGAGGACATAAATCTGTACAACTCTAGAAACAGAACAAAAAAAAACAAAACAAAAAAAGCAAAACAAAAAATCCCCACAACTTAATGATAGAGTAGCTAAGAAAGACTTGGCTGCCTTGAAGTTTTCTTTAGTCACTCAATACCTTTAATAGAAGACCTTTGCTTAAAAAAAAAAAGGATATGTCCTCTTCCAGAAATTCTTATGATTCTCTCAGCTGGAGAAAAAACAGGGGAGGTTGTTCGGGGGAAGAAGTTCTACATCTAGTAGATATTTTGATCTACTAGATGTAAAACTAATCTATTATCTATGAATTTAGATAATCTCTTTACCATGTGCTTCTAACCAGCCCTTTGATTCCTAATCAGTATTTACATAAGCAAGTAGAGTTCTTAGTTAAATAATAATTTCTTTTCTATTAACCCTTTTAGGGAATTATTAAAACCAGTTGGAACACATATTTCATTTGACTTCTTATTAACCTTTGACAGCTTTATTAAGATTCATAAACATCTCATTTTGAGAGAAATGAGATTATAGGTATTTCCTTTCTCAGTGTATCACAGTAACTTGTGAAATATGGGAATCAAATTACAGAGAAGTCTTCTCGATGGCATTCATTGCGGTTTGATTGCACTTTAAAACCTCTTATATGCAATATCCAGGGATATGATAGGACATGCGTCCTAAATGGTTGTTAGGCTGCAGTGAGGGCCAGCTGTTTGAAGAGGATGGGTGATCCAGGAGAAGAGTGACCCCGGCAAGGGCAATACCCTCACCAACAGGGTGCCATATCACAGAGTCTGAGCACAGGGGACAGTACCAGATGCTTTTAACAGGGTCTATGGGTGGCTCCAGAGACAACCAAGCAATGAACCAAGTTCAGGGTCCATCTTGGAGTCCAGTGAAGGCCAAAAGGAGGCAATGGTCAGAGACAGGGCTGAATACAAGGTTACAACATGGGTCCAAAGTGCATCCAGGCCAAACAGAGGACTGGAGAAAACTGCAGTGTACGTATGAGGTGTCCATCCAGGAGACAGGGCCAGAGATGGAGCTGGAAGCAGGTACCTTGCTCAGGCGAGAATGCACTGCCCAGGGCTGGGCTGAAATCAGGCTGATTGTCCTACACACTGGGATGGTGCGAAGCTCCAGGTGATGGTGGCTGGAGCCTTTAAGGCCTAGCAGTGCCCTGGGGACCCTGATGTATATTTGTATACATTTGCCTGCTGAGTGAATGAAATAGCTGCTTTCTTTGGTCTGTAAGCTAGTTGGAAGAGAGGATGAAAAAAATTGAAAAACTTGGTAATTTCAACAAGCATGTAATATTTTACAGGTTGTCAGTGTCAGTAGAATTCCTATAGGGAGAATATTTCCTTGAAACTATGACTTTGTCTTTTTTAGTATGTGTTGCCACAGTGGTTCATTGGGTGTTAAAGTATAAATAATATGTTAAAGAAAAATACAGGATGCATGTGAGACAGCCTGAGAATTTAAAGAATCAGGAGCTACATTTGCAAACTTTTGGTTCTGATGTGCCTCACAATTATTTGTTTTATTTCTAAATCTTGGGCTAAGGCACTGCAATAAAAATCACTCAGTGTCTGGGTATATATGTCAGCAAGTTTGCAGACAAGGCAAAGCTTGGCGGAGTGGCTGACACAACAGAAGGCTGTGCTGCCATTCAGAGGGACCTAGACAGGCTGGAGAGTTGGGTGGAGAGGAACCTCATGAGGTTCAACAAAGGCAAGTGCAGGGTCCTGCACCTGGGGAGGAATAACCCCAGGCACCAATATTGGTTGGGGGCTGCCCTACTGGAAAGCAGCTCTCTGGAGAAGGACCTGGGAGTCCTGGTGGACACCAAGTTAACCACGAGCCAGGAATGTGCCCTTGTGGCCAAGAAGGCCAATGGGATCCTGGCCTGTATTAGGAGGAGTGTGGACAGCAGGTCAAGGGAGGAGAGGTGATCCTCCTCCTCTGCTCAGCTCTGGTGAGGCCACAGCTGGAATATTGTGTGCAGTTCTGGACTACACAGTACAAGAGGGACTTGCAACTTCTAGAGAGGGTCCAGCACAGAGCTACGAAGATGATTAAGGGATTGGAGCATCTATCTTATGAGGAAAGACTAAGTGAGCTGGGCCTGTTTAGCATAGAGAAGAGAAGACTGAGGGGAGATCTTATCAAGCTGTACAAATACCTGAGGGGACAATGTAAAAAGGATGGGGCCAAACTCTTCTCAGTGGTGGCCAGCGATAGGACAAGGGGTAATGGGTACAAACTGAAACACAGGAAGCTTCATCTCTGTATGAGGAAGAACTTCTTTACTGTTAGGGTGACAGAGCACTGGAACAGGCTGCCCAGAGAGGTCGTGGAGTCTCCTCCTTTGGAGATACTCAAAACACGCCTGGTTGTAGTCCTGTGCAATGTACTGTAGGTGACCCTGCTTGAGCAGGGGGTTGGACTAGATGATCTCTGGAGATCCCTTCCAACCTCAACCATTCGGTGATTCTGTGATATGTAACGTGAACTTTTGTCATTCCCCCTTTAAATTAAATTTACCTAGTGTTGCCAAAACTTTGCAGAAATGCAGACTTTCGCAATGGCTAATGTGACTGGAGTTATCTTACTATGGAAACCTGTATTTAGCATTTACTTAGTGACTGTGATAAAAATGAAAACAACTATAGGTAGGAGACAGAGAAATGGAAATTTGAATATATTGGGATGGGGACTAAAAAGAGATGCTTGTCAGTCTTGACAATTTCTGATCATGATGACCTGAAATTTTATGTGCTAGCAGCTTTCTAGAACAGTTAACCTGTTAATTGTTACGCTAAATGCATTCTGAGTGAGCAGAGAATGTCACAATACAAGGGAAGCTGATGTAAAAGAAGCTGATGTGACTAAACAGTTGTTACATCCAGGTGTCCAATACCATTGTGCTACAACAGTGCACGAATTTTGCATTATTTTTAAGTGAGGGAAGATTTGCTTGGAGAGTTCTACTTTTATCTTTTAATTTTTTTAAAGTAGTTTCTGCTTAAATATATATATATATCTTTTAGGTACACAGGCCTTTCATTAGTTTGAAACAGAAACAGCAGTCCTGAAGGAAAATGAAGGTTCAGAACAGCTGGTAGGAAGGTAGTTTGCTTATGTTATCTGGTTTGATGTAAAAATTAGCTGTTACTGTAACATAAAGGGGAGATGATGTTATCCCTATGGTGTGGACAAAAAGAGGAAGCTGCAGGTGGGAATTGTGAGCATTTCCTAATAGGATCTTGTTACAGTATAATTTTACTTGTTTAATGATTGCTGTTGCAAGTTCCAGGCTATGCTAATACATGGACGACTGCATAGGTACTATTTATGGATGGATGATTTGTCTTCAAATAATTTTGCATGGGGCAATAAAGTAGATTTTTGTTAAAAATGTGACCATCTTCTTCTAAGGCTGTTCTTGTTGAGGAAACATCCTCTTTAAGATCACTGATGTTGTTACACGAGCTCTGCTTTGAGTCAGCATGGTAGCTGTGGCTGTCTATTAGAGGGCCTTGGTGCACTTTAAACGTTTGCTGCTTTTCTGTGGTTGATTGGGTTCAATCTGTGGGATTTTTATGTATTATTTTCAAGTTAGCATTGTTTATATGGATCATGTCCAGAATTTGATCGTGGTATTGTAACATCTCAGGAATAGTGTGGTAATGAGATGTAGCTTTACAATATGTGGTGAAAACTTATGGGGAGGTAAGGATTTTCAACCAAGATGTCTAAGGTATCACTTCAGTTACTTCATTTAGCATACTTATTAAGAAGTTTATACATTGAGTCATATAACTATACCCATAATCTGGAGAAAGTAATGTTTCTTTGGGGGGAGGGGGGGGATGCAAAAAAAGTCTCTCACAGAGAAGACTGGCTTTTGATTTGACAAGGAGCATGAGGATGCTTTATAGGAACCACTGATGAACTTTCAGAAGACATCCCTTGGTTGGGTGTTCCCCTTCTAGAGTGTAATGACTGAGACAAGTGAAAGATTTCTTCTCTTGACCGCTTAGCATAATGACTCAAAGCCTTTTTGGAATTCTGCAGGATAAATGTTACCTGATTTGGCTCATTGTGCTAGATGCAATCTACACACTTTACTTTGGATAGGACTGAAATCTGTTTCAGGTACCATCACTGAGACTTCCAGGCTGAGTCTTTCCTCTTTAATGTATTTTCAGAATAGCCTTCCTTGTGTCTGTGATTTATACAGCTGTGATATGAGGTATGACATGAGTGCAACCAAGCGTAGGTTATACTTGGAGCAGAATTTGAACATTGTCTATTTATTGGGTTTGCATTTTTTTGTTCTTCTGTTGTTTTTGTTTAAATAGGCAAATATTTGCAGAGACGTTTATGTAATATGTAGAAACTTCTAACGCTATGTTGATTTGCTTCTTCCCTCATTCGAAAAAATACCGGGTGTATGTGCATTGTATGTGTCTGTTTTGAACAAATTACTAGTATATTTCTAGTAGTTATGCCAGTATGTATTATTTATAGAAATAAAACCTTAATTTTAAATTGGTGCCCTACAAAGATTCCCCATTTAAGCCTACCTTAAATGCTGCGCTGAAATTGTGTGTTGCAACTGTCATGAAGGTGTTGTATCATTTTATCTCTTAATATGCAGGCTGATTTTATTAATGAAGTGGTGGAGGGATCCATGAAAACCAAAAACAAACATCAAATTCTGACTGTGCTAGCTGTCAAAGAGAAATACCTGATGAAATTTTAATCCAGTCATACTACAAAATCTTTTTCCTTATTAAAGTGTCAGATTTATTCTGTAATATAGCTAAGGTAAATGCTGATTCTGGACCTGTTGTGTCCTGTCTCTCTGAAGCTGTTCAGGGCTAGTTCCATGAAGCTCTGTTTTATTGTGATGAAATGGATGCATTCTTTTACAATATAACTTTCAAAACAGGATACAATTGCCAGTTCATATTTAATAACACTATTTACTGGGGGAAGAAAAAGGTTTTAAATCCTGTCAGATCACATAACTTGTATAGTGCTACTTCAAGTCTCTTGGCATAGCATTTGCCAGGGCGGCTTCGTTAGAGCCAGTCAATACTGTTGTCATAAGAGAGATGTTCCTTGGTAGGCACCAGTTTTGGGGTGGTGTTGTGGGGAGTGCGGAATCCAACAAATGTTTCCTTAAACCAGTCAAAACAGTATGTTAATAAACTTCCAGACAGCACACCTCTGGTGAGCTCACATAGTGGGTGGCAGGGGAGACTGAATTCTTCACAGGCCTCTAGGAACTTCCTTTGAGTCCAGGGGAAAACTTGGGTCCTCCTGCCAGCGCCTTCTGCCCACCCCAGTGGAGTCTTGTCTTCTGTGGATTGGCATTGACTTCTGTCAAATTTGGGTTGCAAGTCCCCACCTAGTGTCTGGGAGTCATGCAGTGATTAAGTGTTTGGTTCTTGGTGTCCTGCAAACCCTGGAAGGACTTACAGTTATTTGTGAATTTCAAGGTCATGAGCGTAGAGAAGATGCTCTTGTTCTCTGTTCCTTGCATGTTAACTTCTGGCTGCTGTTCCATTACCAGCTGTTGGAACTTCGGGGTATAGCTGCCTCTAATCCTTTTCCAGAGACCAGACTTCCCTGGGTTTAAATGCCTAAAATCTGGACCTGACCACTAGATTTGTCAGACACATTTATTTAGCAGACATTATGGAGTGTATCTGAGACTGTGAAGCAACGAAATTCAAGCTGTGGCTTTTTGAATATAAAACAGTGAGTTCTGGAAAGACTATGTCACTCCTTCTGTTACTGTGTAATGCATTCTAATTGAAGTGATATATTCTAATTGAAGTGACCCGTATACTAAGCACAGTCACTAAGAAAACACTGTATTCAATTCATGCATGCTGTGTTTATAAATGCTATATTTGCATAACTTTTGGGCTGCATAACCCTCTGTTGGCACAGTAGTCTGCCTTGGTGGCTAATGCACAGACTACTTGCTCCCCTACCTTCAGTTTTCACTTTATGCAACTGACAGCATCCAGATAGTTGCTTCAGTTGTCTCTGTCTTCCCTTTTAGATACAAAGTGCCAAACTCTAAAAAGATACAGTCCTCCCTAGAAAATCTGCTTTTGGAGGGAACCTTTGTTTGAATGGAAGACAGGTGAAACTTTGTTTTTAATGTCTAGTAAGAAACACCCAAACTGTCCTTTTCATTGCCCCCTTATCTTTGCTCAGTCCTCTCTGTATTTCTCTGGAACATCTTATGAGTAGCCTCCGTGGCAGCAATAATTCGACTACTGGTGGCTATGTGCTGCAATTTTTCTCTTCATTCTAATCACCACCCACCAAATTATCAGATTCTCTGTATGAGATCATGTTCTGCCAGGGTACTGATACCATTGTCATCAATGGGACCAGAGGAGCTTTGCCTTGTGCATGTCAGGAAAAAAGGAATGAAAACAGTTAATTCTTTGTGCCTTGCTGAAATGTAGCTTGGCTTTCTATCTGTAATTTTGGATATTTAACACAACCATAACACAATTTTTTTTACTATTAGTGAAAAAAAGGAGAAGCAGCTCTCAGTCTGCAGGATACATATGTAAAAACAAATTTCTGACAAGCCTACTACTGTTATCTTAAGTTTGTGGTTATTGAGGATCATTTCCAGCTCCAGGTGGCATTCTTTGGCATATACACTGCTCTCCAGGGACTGACAATGTGCTTGTAGCAGCTGTGAATGATCTGCATCATTTCCTTACTTCAGCTACTAACCATGGCAGAGACCACTAGGAAATGAAGTTCAACATTCCTAGTCCTCACATGAAAATAAATGCCAGGAAGTTGTGCTTAATCTGCTGAGTTCATTGTGTGGGGCATTGTATGTGTAGTTTGGTCCTTCAGCCACATGCACTGTAAAATTGTTCATGCTAAATGTAGCCTAGAGGTTCTTCACCTATGGTTTCATATTATTAGCTCATATAGCTGTCCTTCACCAAATTTTTCTAATTGCCCTATTTTGATGGCTTTCTTGAACTTACATCAGCAGGAGATGACTTCATCTGTATTTCTTAGTTCAGTGTTTGTAATGAAGTTCTATTAGTCCTTCAGTAATATTTATCAGTTTGATAAGTTACATGTCAATTTTATTTAAAAGTTGAGCTATCTACTGGTCACGTAAAACTTTATAATTTGATAAAAGAAGCGCTAATTGAATTAATTATGGGATACTGTGATTTGCTGATAAGTGTCAAAACCACTGTCTGTATGCTTTTTGTGGAAAATTTAGTGTATAAAAACTTGAGAACATAATTTCTTTTCTACAATAATGTCCATCTTTGGCTGAAAAAAACTGATCGGTTGATGTTTTGTCACAGTTTACTCAAATGGAATCATAGAATCATTTAAGACCCTTAAGATTATCAAGTCCGACCATCACCTAACACTGCCAAGTCCACCACTAAACCATGTCCCTAAGTGCTACATTCACATGTCTCTTAAATACCTAGAGGGATGGGGGACTCCACCACTTCCCTGGGCAACCTATTCCAATGCTTGACCACCCTCTCCATGAAAAAATTCTTCCTCATGTCCAAATCCAAACCTCCCCTGATGCAACTTCAGACCATTTCCTCACATCCTATCACTTGTCTCCTGCGGAAAGAGACTGACACCCTCCTCACTGCAACATCCTTTCAGGCAGTTGTAGAGAGCAATGAGGTCTTCCCTCAGCCCCCTCTTCTCCAGGCTAAACAACTCCAATTCCCTCAGCCAGTCCTCATAACTCATGTTTTCTAGACCCTTCACCAGCTTTGTTGCTCTTCTCTGGACATACTCAAGCAACTCAATATCCTTCTTAAAGTGAGAGGCCCAAAACAGAATGCAGTACTCAAGGTGTGCTCTCACCAGTGCTGTGAACCATCACACCATCACTTCCCTAGTCTTGCTGGCCACACTATTGCTGATGCAGGCCACGATGCCCTTGGCCTTCCTGGCCACCTGGGCACACTGCTGGCTCGTGTTCAGCCAGCTGTCAGCCAGCACCCCCAGGTCCTTTCCTGCTGGGCAACCTTCCAGCCACTCTTGCCCAAGTCTCTACTGCTGCGTGGGGTTGTTATGCCCCAGGTGCAGCACCCAGCACAGCCTTGTTGAATGTCATGTAATTGGCCTTGGCCCATTGGTCCAGCCGCTCCAGATCCCTCTGCAGAGCCTTCCTACACTCAAGCAGGTCAACACTCCCACCCAACGTGGTGTTATCAGCAAACTTACTGAGGCTGCACTCAATCCCCTCATCAAGATCATTGATCACAGTGTTGAAACAGAGCCCTGGAGAACACCAATTGTGAATGGCCATCAGGTAGCTTGACCTCCATTCACAGTGACCCTTTGGGCCCAGCCATCCAACCTGTTTACCCAGTGGACAGTACATATGTCTAAGACATGAGCAGCCAGTTTCTCCAGGAGAAGACTATGGGAAACAGCATCAAATGACTTGCTGAAGTCCAGGTAAACAACATCCACAGCCTTTCCCGCATCCATTAAGCCTATCATCTTATCATAGAAAGAAATCAGGGTAGGCAGGCAGGACCTGCGTTTCATAAACCCGTACTGACTGGGTCTCACCACCTGGTTGTCACGCACGTGCTGTGTTTTCCAAATGAAAATTTTCCAAAATGAAGTTTTCCAGATACTAGTAATGCAGTGTAACACTTGTGTGTATTTAACAGAAATCCATTTCTTCCATTATCTTATCAAGAACTTTCTTAATAGGTTAGGTTTTGTTTTTTGCTCCTTAAATTGAAAGGGAGATAGCAAGATCTGTTTGTGTGTTTGTATGTACATAATCAGTTTGTATGTATATAATCAGTTTTAAAGCATATTTCACATTGAAGACTTTGTCACTGCAAGTGACAGCTATACTATTGATCTTGATTACAACTCTAGGGCAGTAATATTAGTGTTTCTCTCTGTTTTCTGGTAGAGTTTAGGTCACACACATCTGAATCTATTTCAGGTGGATGTATACAGTAATAAAGTGTGAAAGAAAACTAGTGTCTTTGCATATAAGAAACTGCTAGTTAACTTTAAATGGTTTGTGGATGTATGTATACTTTTAGCTGTTAAAGCATGTGCTTTTCATAGCTATCTGACAAACTATAATGTTTAGATGATGGAAATATAAAACTTCCTCACTGTTTGTTTGCTTTGCATGTTTTATGTTCTCTTAGCATTTTTTCTTTAATATCTATTGAGCTTTATGCTGTTTTAAAATTTATATTCTTGAAATGTCAAGTCACATTCATGAAATCTCACTGATTCACTGATTGCTTATTCTGATATTATTAGCATGCAAGTAAAAAGGAGGATTTATAAGTAACTGCCAAACCTTAAACCTTGGTTTCTAGGCTAAAAGTAATGTCTGACTTTGGAAGATAAGAATGTTTGGAAACGGGGAGTATAATATATTCCAAATCCATTTGTACACTTTTACCTCACATCTGTTTTTGACAGTGGTTCAGAATTTTTTGGTTACTCCTTGCCTGGAACAACGGGAGTACTTCCTTCACTGCTCTGTGGCTTGTGATTCTTGGTTTTCTCAAGCAGAACAGCCAGAATGTTGAGCAAGACTTTGTCCTAGCAGGTGGTGACTTTGACTAGCAGCTAGTTCATCATCTTGGTGGTTTTGGATGGTGAGCTGCAAGAGTATGTGAAAAGATTGATGTTTTCTTGCTTTCATGAACATTAGGTACTGCAGTAAAACAAGGAGCGCTCAGTGAAGTCTGTTCTGTATTCTCCTACTGCAACTTAATGTACTTACGTAGGACTATAGCAAGAGAGAACTTGTGCGTATATTCAGGGGTCTCTTACTGTGATGTGGCAATGATAAGTGAGGAGGAGGATCATGTTATGACTGTGTTCCCTTTCAGCTATTGCTAGACTCAAATTTGATCATTTTGATGACTTGAAACTAGTAAATAAGAATTAATAAAATAATTTTACATTGAGTTAATAATATTATTGATTAATAACAATGCTATTGAAACCAGTGATACAATTCGTATCTGTACACTGACATACCAGCCTGAGTTTTCTGTAGGACCAAAACTCTAATTTTCCCTGTTACATGTTTCCCCAGGTATACAATATAATGGTATTTAAACTTAATGTTTCAAAAATATGTATTCATTCTAGATTAGGCTATAAGCCTTCTTAAAGCTGAATTGGTTTGTTAAATTGCCTGTACTGTAATCAGTTCTCCTTTATTTGGCATCATTATGCAATCAATGGATGGAGATGTATTAGTAATTGGTGGTACAGAGATACGCTATTAAGTAAAACAGGAATTCATTAGTGAACTTTGTGGGCCTCTCTAGCTGCCTTGCAGAAGCTTTTGTCTGGCTACTTTTTGTTTTCCACAAAGATAACTACTGGACATGATTTCAGTGCCTCAGCTTAGGTGAGGTACATTAAAACACCTTCTTCCCTGGAGCACAGTTGACATTCTTGATAATAAGTAGGGCAAATCAAATTTTTTTTTTTTTTTTAAATAAAAAGTCTCTCGTATATAGTAATTAAAGTGTGCCATGTCTCTAAAAATTTTATTGCTAGCCATCATGAAGAGGTACTCTGCTTCCATAAAGACCTCTAATACATATTTGTGTGTTTGGAAGATTTACTAATCATTTCAAAGATGAAGGTGACATTTTGCTGACATTTCATACATAGCTTGAAAAATCGGTCCTTTGATACTGTAATTAAAACAGAAAATAAAGTGCAGACTTTATATAATTTGCATTCTGTTCTGTTAGAGAGTCATTCAACAAGAAATCGAAGGATTGAATCATAGTATTCATACTCCTTTTTTAAAACTTAATTTTTTAGGCAGTTTGTTTCCTGAAGTCTGAGACTTTGCTAAGTAAAGTCAGCTGAAGGTTTTCAGGTTTTCTTCTCTAAGTAGTTTGCCTCTCTCTTGTTTAGTACTCTTTTTTATTGCTGTTTCTCTGAACCAAAAAACGATTTTCCAGCCTCTGTTGCACCTTTGAGATTCTGGTAACTGTGAAGCAGTTGTGTTGCATGAGAGTCATGCTTAATATTTCCATAAATGTCTACTCTTCCCACTTTTTCCCCGCTTCCTCCTGCTTTTGGTTCAGTCTCATTCATATCTTATTTATCTCTAAACGTGCATGCATATGAGTAATCACAAAAGCAGAAAGGCTTATTTGGAATTAAAGCATGTGGTTTTTGGTAGTAAGCTGAGAAAATTCCTTGACTTGTTATTGATAATTTATACAATTTGTAACAGTATTTTTTTTAATAGTAGCATCATATTGTGTAATTACATTCCTACAGACAAAGTTGTAGCAACAGTACTCTGTTTCACATATACCAGTAAAGAACTCTGAGTTACCATTCAAAATTAGGTCTAAACGTGACTGAAAATACCAGGTCAGTATTTACTTAGTGATCAAAACCAAAAAATGTGCTAGAAATTATCAGGAAGGGAACAGAGAATAGAGCATAAAACATTGTCTTTATGTAAACTGATGTGCATCTGCTTCCTGAATATTGTAGAACTGCAGAATAATTGAAATTTGAAGAGAACTCAGGGAGACTGTCTGGTCTGGCTCCTTGCTCAAAGCAGGGTGAGCTTTGGTTTTTTTTTTTTTTTATCAGGCTGCAGAGGGGGTCTTGTTGCATCTGAATCTTGAGCAGCTCCAACAAAGGAAATCTCTCTGGGAACCCTCCACGTTTAATCACTTTCCTCATTGTGATCTTTTTTTTTTTTTTTCTTCCAGACTCTGGCTGGAATTTTTCCGAATTGTTGCAGCTTGTCCTTTTGCTGTGTATCTAGCTGTTTCTGGCTCTAAGTAGCCACTTAGATTTTCAGCTCCTTTAATTACAGAATTGATGCAGGATGCTCAGATATGTGGAAAAGCTTCTGTAGAATTAGTGAATAAATAGATGGGGCTTTTCAGACTTGAAAAAGCTGACTGAAGGGGAAAGTGATAAAGGTGTATACGATATGGGCTGACATGGAGAAAGTGAATATGGAATAATGGTTGTTCACTGTCTCTTCTGAAGCAAGAAGCAGGGGCCACCAAATGACCACTGTGAGCAAATGTATCAAAACAAGCAAAGAAACATTTTCTTCAAAAGTATATAATTAAGTTGTGCTACTGGATGCTATAGCAGGGAATGGTAATATTTTATAAAGAGGCAGAAAGCAGCTGAAAAAAATTTATGGAAGGAAAATCCTTCCGTGACTCTTACATGTAAAAAGTTAGCATTTGATACAGGCTGGTCTTACATTATAAATCTTCAAAGGATGAGAAAAGTATTACCACAGTCCTTTCCTTATAGGCCATCAGGATGTTGGCATGGCCTGGGATGTATCTTTTGTCTGAGAATATAAAGTTGTTCTTAAATTTCACGCTGGCAAGTCTGTGCTTTTTAAGCTACCTCTGTGATTCAGAAGGTAAAACGTTAATTTACATCTAGTGCAGGGTTTTACAATATGCATACATCACTTAATGCATTATTTCTGCTGCTTTGGAAGATGTTACTTGTATTTAAAACAGAAAATATTGGCTTATCCAGAAATGGTTTTTGAATAGCTGAGTTGTAATTGGTTTCACTGTGTACTTGAGATATTTTTAATTAGCTTTGAATGTTCTAATTTTTAATAACTTTGTTACGCCTTCATGGCTCTGCACAGTGCTGCCCCCGATTCTAGACACCTACAATAGCAAAGTAAGAAAATGGAGATTATTATTCCCGGGAAGGTGCTCTGAAGATAGATAATCTGCTCAGCTCAAACAATCAGATGACATTCAACCAGCAGCTGGTTCCATGTGCGGATGCCATACTAATAGTTTAAAATACTCATTTTTGTTTGCTAAATGTAGCATGATTCTTCATCTGTTTTTGTACATTGAGTCTTTCTGAGATTCCCAGATTCCCAGTTCTGTCTTGGATTGGGGGCGGGGGCTGGCTTTTGAGATATGAGGTTTAGTCTTATTTCTGAAATCAAACCACAGGCTTCAGGGACTTCAGGTATATTCTACTGAATGTTCAGGTTTTTAATGTGTCAGCATTTACCACTCCTTCAGTGGCATTCCAAATTATTAGTATATGCCAATACCTATAAAGATGACATACATGATAAAGATTTTGTGATTAGTATATCCACTCATCAGGCAGGCCAGAGTTACTGTCATATTTGAAGTTTATTACATATTTTTGAGTCCTCCTAAATAACTTTTAATCCCCACTGCTGAAGTGACTAATGCAGAGGATCCTTTTCAGAAAATGACTCTCTAAAGCTGCTTTGAAGAACTCTTGCTTATAAATCACAGAACTCCATTCTCATGCCAGACATCTATAGCCTTCTAAGAGCAAAAATCTTCATCGTTCTCCACATTATCTAAGTTTGATGCATTGAGATGAATGTTGTTCTGGCACTTTATTCATCAGTGAAGTCATATCTTTAAACCAGAAATGAAGCTAGCATTCACTTCACGTAAAGGAGAGCTTCTTAATTGCTCTGGCAGATACTGTCCAGTGTCTTTCTTTTTATCTGTAAGTTCATTGAACATATCATTAGCAATAACTACCTGGAATTCCTCCATTCAAAGTTTTATCTTAGAGCCCTTGCACTTTACTGAAATCATTTTTATCAGAATCTCTGAGGACCAGTTCTGTTGCCAAACATCAGAATCAGGACTATCATGCTTATGTTTTAGATATCACTGATCATGTTCTTCCAATTGTAATCTCCTTTTCTTTTGGGAGTGTCTTTTCTTTCAGTTGGAGAGTCATATTTCCTTTAAATATCCTCTGCAAGTTCTCTACTTTCATTTGCAAGCCTACATTCATCTTTGGTATCCATGCTGGTGGTTCATATGTGACGCATTAGGTGGGTCTTTCTTTGAATTAAAATACTGTCCTATCTGTATCACCAGTATGTGTGTGTCTGGCTAGGCTTTTTAGCAATATTCAATATATGCTGCATTGTAAGTTGTCCCTCTTATTGCTAATCTTCTACCTTTTGATCAGTAAAGATAATACTATTTGCCTGTCCCTCAGAAGCATAAATTCTGTCTTTATCTTAGCTTTCTTTAGAGCTTCTTTCTTTCTTGCATTTCCAAAGAGAGTATATATTATTTTTCTTTTATAATAACATCTAAGATAACATTTCTCTGGATTCATACAGCTAAAAAGCTCTTTTGGGCTTTTACGTTATGCAGTTCAATTTAAGCAAAATCTTTTGCCCTGTTCCTTTGTCTTGCTCACATTCATTCAAAATACTATTGTGAATATGATTCTTATGGCCTTGTCATTTTGATTGTGTCACATTTCTGGGTGTATTGTATTATTTTTCATACACTCTAAGATCTGCAGTGTTTTTGCTCAATGAAAGAACTGCACGCTTTGCAAAAGGGAGATTTTTGCCCACAGGACAGTAGCAGTTGTAGTGCATAGCCAGAGAAGGTCTAGTGGAAAGACAATTAAAATGGACAGGACTTCATGTTGCACAAAATCTCCCAAAGTGAGCAAGCAACATACAGAAGCTCACTTTTCTGTATATTGCGTACACAATGCACTTGAGGAAATCCTCCAGCAAAACAGGGAGTGCTTTACTTGTGTTTTTCAACTGGCCTGAATTGTGCACTTCTTTGTGTGTTCTTAACACTTCATTTTTTCTGTCTGCGTCTTGTCAGAAAAGAAGAGTGGAAAGTAAGAGTGCCAAAATGGTTGCCTTCTACTGTGACATCTCAGAAAAGAGCTGAGGTAATACTTTAGACCATTAGGAAGAAAAAAGATAACTGTAATACCAATGCTGGCTGAGGGAGGTATATACAACTGGGAGTGGGGATTCCTTGTTTTGTGGCAATAAAATTATAACACTGCTGCTTCCAAAACTGATTGCTTTTAGAATAGGACAGAACACTTTGATCTGATGCTTACAGGTAGTTGCTGTCAATCAGTTGCTTGATAAGTGAGTAATTTATCTTAGTAAATCCTTTCTCTATCGTTTGGAAATAAAAGCAGTAGTGCCTTGCATTATTTGTCAAAGAGAATAATGACAGGAAGTCACATACTTAAAATGGCTGTTTATTTTCCATATAGAAGTTCGTCAATCTTGCATCGTTTTAGGGTAAGTAGTTGGAATTTTAACAGTTTTGCTACGTGTACCTGTCCATTGAATAGAAAATTCATGACCTACTCTAAGTGACAGTCCCAAATCTGGTGGTGACTCATATGAATTCGTTCTGGAGGGTTATTAGAAATATGACTGGTCCTAAAAGGGACATATCAGCCAATGCATTTTTCATAATTCCTTCCATGATATGCTACTCCGTACTGCTTCTTACAGCATTTCTAGTGCCAAATTCTTAATTTCTTCCCAGTGTCCTTCTCACGTTTGTTAGTCAAATAGTAGTAATGGGTGTTATGACTGTGACTGAAGCACATGTGCTGTCTACATAGCCAGCATGGTTGTGTTGGTTGGTTGGATGTCTAATGTTTGCTGGAATAAGTATTGTGTGGAAATAAAATGATCTTTTCTGTCTGGGGAGACAGACAGTCTCTACTTCCTTCAGAAATTTTAAATAAGCTGGTATCCTGAAATATCCGTTTGTCTGCTAAATCTTTTACTATATTCTGAGGGCCGTGGCCAAGAGATTCAAAATGTATTGTGTCTAGGGTGAAGATCACTGAAAGACAGCTCTGCTGAGTATTAACTTTTTATTTGGAAAGCAGACTTAAAATAACACCCTGTCTTAACTACTAAGACAGTAGAAATTAAAAAAAAAAAAAGCAGATGGATTGTTCTGGGTTGTAGTCTTAGTTTAGTTCAGGAAAGAATTTATACCTATACGTGTAAAAAATCTTCTAGCACTGGTATTATCAGCAAAAACTGATTTCCTGCAAGATCTAATGGGTCCTTCTAAGATGATCTGCAGCTGGGCAATGACAAAAAAAAAAAATCATAAGAGACCAATGTTGCTGTTCTACAGTTCTATTCAGCTTGCCCTAAAAATACTGAAAAGGAATAAACAAACTCAGTACAAGCTATAGTTGTGTTTGTCATTTGTTTAATAATGTGTGCTGTGCAGACAAATTAAGAGTCCTCATTCCTATAAGATACGGAATACTTCAGGATGTCAGAGGGAATGTGCTGTGAAAGTACTGAAAAGTGTTTATAAATATATTGCATTTTGAACAGAGCCAGAGTTTATGCCTTCAATCTGCATTTTAATGCTCATTTTATTTGATGCAACTATTACGCTTTATGTGTCATTTGGTGATGCTTATCAAAGTCCTGTGGTGGGGCCCAGTCCATGAGTCTTATGGGTACTTCAAATCAGAATAAAACCCTTGTTAAAAAAATGTTTTTGGTAAGGAGAAAATGGTGAATGTAGAACTTTACTTGTACTTTGAAGTTGTTATTAGATAAGCATGCTATTTGTGTAAAACAGAATGAAAACTTCTTGGTTTGTTCAGAGGTAGTGTAGTGGAATTCATCCATATTTGGTAGCTTATTTTTTCTGTCATCCAAGAAGTAGACATATAATTACAGTTAAATCTAGTGGTTCACTTCTGAAGAGATGTGTGAAATGAGTTGATTGTTCCCCACCTGGCAAGCATGCAAGCAAAATTAGACTTTGTCCCCCTGTTGTTGATGAGATTTTTCTGTTTTTGATGTAGCCAATTTAATTTTTTTTAATTAATTAAATTTATTAAGACAATGTTTAACCTATATCCTGTAAACTAAATTGCATTTGGTAGTCATTGTCAAATAGCAGCATATTTCGTATACAGACTTAATAGATTTTGTTGTTTATTCAGGAGTCCTGGAATAAACTGAAACTGCGTTTATTACATTAATAGATTTTCTGTTTCTTCAGTCAAGGGTGTACATTTGAAATTTTGAAGCAATCATTCTTTTTAATACTACCAAACATATGTAGTCTGTCCCAATTATCAGTTTCTCATAGTTCAGGTAACCTATAGCTAATTAGAGTGAGGTTTTTCATGTGTGGTCTCTGTGCTTCAAGTTTAATGACTTTGCATATGTTCATTAAAGTATCTTGGCAGTTTCTGAGGATGAATTTATAAGAAATTCAATTTGTCAATGTTAAAAATACATTTTTTTTTGGAAAGATTCTTTGATATTGAGAGCTGATGATAAATCACAGATGAGGAAATATGCAATCCTCAGACTAAGTCATGTCACAAGCACCTTCGACCTTACATGACTTATGCTGAATTAGAGATGGTTAAAGGCTGATAACTCTCTTCTTCTAGAATCTATAGTGGTGGCTGCACCTGTGGTTTATGGTACTGCCAGAAAACAAATTGAACCTATAACTTGCACTGATTGGTATTAATATTTATAATTAGCGTATTCTTACAGAACAACACATTAATTTAAAAAAAAAAAAGACACAAAAACACATGCATGAAGTAAAGGCAAAGTAAGTGTGTGTTTTTTGAGTTTTATTATGTGGGTGTGATTGTTTTACCCAGCTGAGCAGCCGAACTCCACCAGAGCCGCTCTCTCGCTCCCCCTCCTCAAAGGAACAGGGGGAGAAAATACGATGGACAAGGGCTCAAGGGCTGAGATAAGACAAGGAGGTTGCTCACCAGTTACCGTCATGGGCAAAACAGACTCAACACAAGGAGATTAATATAATTCATTACTGTCACTAGCAGACTAGAGCAGTGAGAAACTAAAAGCAAACTA